>BQNB010050636.1:0-41413 GCA_026074375.1 Tanacetum coccineum
ACCCCATGGACAAACCTTTCCCCCCTCCTCCACTAATCCCCTAATCCCATTTGGCAATCCCACATCTCCCAAAGCCTATATCGACGGCTTGAATGGCTTCTAAAGAAACCCAAGAAAGATTGAAGGCCAGGATTGTTTGCTCTTTGCACTCACAAAACAAACACACTACTCTTGTTGTGTCTACAAGAAAGCACAAAGGCTAGAAGACAAAGAGAAGAATGCCTAGTCGTATTTTCTATAAAAGCCAATGTAAAGCCATTGTGGCCAGAAGTAGTTTTTTAAGTAGTTTTTGAGTTAGTTAGCTGTTTTAATTTTCAGTTGTAATTTTCTTTAGAATTCTTGTAATCGTTGTTTTCTTTAATATCAAGTTTATTT
Source organism: Tanacetum coccineum (assembly GCA_026074375.1). Classification (NCBI taxonomy): domain Eukaryota; kingdom Viridiplantae; phylum Streptophyta; class Magnoliopsida; order Asterales; family Asteraceae; genus Tanacetum; species Tanacetum coccineum. The sequence continues at coordinate 376 of BQNB010050636.1, forward strand.
TCAGTTTAAGCTCTCATTTTACTTCAATACTGTTCTAAAAGCCTTTCTAGTTGCTCTTATAAGCTTTTCTCATTCTACTTACACAAGTCAAAGTTTTAAAAAAAAAGTCAAATATAGTCAACCGTTGGTCAAATAAGCTCACATTAGCTTATTTTATCTTCTCTTGTTTTAAAAGTGTTTTAATGACACTAGAAGCTTTTTAAAACTGTTTTTAGTCTATTTGAGTTCATAAGTGTTCATTTGATTCTTTTTGAAAGCTAATTGGAGTAATAAGCTAATATTAGCTTATTGAGCTTTAAGCTCTCAAGGTATAGAGGCAAGGTGCCACTTAGGTGTATGTGTTTAAGCCACTCACTCTACAAGAGTGGCTTGTGACTGAGACTTCAAAATTCAGGTTTAATCCTCTAAAATTCATTTTAGTGTTCATCTAGCTTATTTCATTTAGCTTATTGCAATGAATTTGTGAATGCTTAATACTTTCTAATACTGTTTACATAGCTTAGAAATACAAATGTCTTGAAGTAATAATGTCTAGGATTCATTAAGTTTTCATATTTCTTAAAATCTGTCATTTCAAGTAGTAAAAGCTAGGAGAGTAACTAGTTTATTACTACTAATAAGCTGTTATTTTTAGTGGTTAATTAGCTTAATTAGATTAGTATTAGCTTGAGTAGATAAAAGGTTTTAGAAGCTTTAGCTTGAAAATAGGTTTTAAGTACAATTTAGTTTAGACAGCTAGTTTTAAGGAGTGTTTGGTTTTAGCTGTTTTTGACTTTTAAAGTCAACATCATTCTGTCAAATCCTTTTATTAAGTTGAGTTTATCAAAGTTATCAAGTGCTGAACAGGTTTTGAAAATTAGTTAGTTGAATTACAAAGTTTTGAGCTCAATAAGTTTGTGCCAGCACCAGGGCAATTAAAGTGATTAGTGTTTTAGATTTCAGAGATTTTAAGCCTCCTAGTGTTCAATTTAGGTGATAGTAGTCTTAGATACAAGAAGTGAGTTAGTATAAGAGATCTTAGCTAAGAGATTTAACCTGCACTTTAGAGTTTGGTCAATTGCATCAGCAAACAACAATACTAATTCAGTTAGTACTGCTGTTGCTTGTTATTTTTAAGCTGTCCTCTTAGCTTATAAGATTTGGATTTAGACCATAGATTTAAGCATTTAAGAAGTATTCCATTAGTTCCTTATAAATCATCACTTAATTCTCATTTCCAAGCTTTTAGACTAGCTTATTTTTCCTTACAAAAGTTGAATAGCAGCAAAAGACTCTTATAGCTTATTTCATCTTGATTTCTAATTTCTAGTTGAAATTTTTAGAAACCTTTTATCTAGGTTTGCTTAATAACCTTAGGATAGCTTATTTTTAAAGTTTCAGCTTCTAAGGTTTAGTAATAAGCTTTTTAGCTTATTAGAAAAAGCTTTAAATCAGCTTTAAGCTTAAATTTGAACTTTTTAAGATCATTTTGCTTGTAATTCTTGTTTAAACTTAGCTTATTTCTTTCTAGAAATACTTAGTATACATCTTGAGCTTCATAAAGTTTCTTTTGGTTTTCATTTTTATCTAGAAATAAGCTAGTTATAAGCTAAAGTTTAAAATAGTAAGAAAAAGCTTAGTTTCTGTGAACAGATTTAAAAAGTTAGTTTTTAGCTTATCTAGTTGTTAAAAGTTGAAAGTGCTTTTATTAAAGTTGTTTAGAATAAGCTCTTTAACAACTTTGTAGTTTTAAGTTTGAGCTGAAATTCACTTTTTCAATAAGCCAAAAATAAGCTAGATCGCAGGGTTTATTTGGTATTTTCTTAATAGTTCAGGGTTACCCGTTTATACTAAAGTGTAATTTTCTAGTAGTTACCCCGCCTACCCTTTTCTTTCTTTTATTACATTTCCTACCCTGTCTTTTGTTAAATATTAAATAGTTTTAATATTTTTGTTATTAGTTTAAATAAAATTAGGGTTTAGTTTTAATTGATAAAATTAGTGTTCAATTAGTTCATAAAAATTAGGGCTTTTTGTTCCATTAAATTTTTGCACCTTTCTAGTATATAAAAACCATTTTTCCTTATTTTTCCAGTTTAATTTGTAATTTTTAGGAATTTAAATAGATTCTAGGTAATTACTTTTTCTTTAAAAAATTCAAAAATAGTTAAAAAATTCCAATTCTTTTTCCTAAAATTTTCTTTTTAAATTTGTGATTTTTGGGTTTAAAGTTTGTTAAAAGTAGTGCCTTAGATTTTAAATTTCAGTTTTAGCTCGCGTTTTTACTTTTCGTGCATTAAAATTTCGTGCTATTTCATTGTTTTCAGTTTGTGCTATTATATTTGTAGTATAATCAAAAGTTCAAAAATCCTTTATTATTCTTAACTCGAATCCGAATTATTCCCAAATCTCAATTCACGATTTCGTTGGGACACGACCCGAGGAAAAATACTTCCCGGATAAAAATATACATATTGTGTTTTCTTTAGTGAGATTTCTACCTTATATTTCTCTTGTTTGAGAAGTATTTTGGAAAGCATTTTCACGGGATTAAAACTATATATATAAAAATTTGAATTACTCACAGCCAAATTTTGGCGCCGCTGCCGGGGATCTCGTGAACGATTTTTGAGGATATTCGTTGAAGTAGAGTTTTGAAGACCCTTCCTTTGGAAGTTATTTTGCTATTTTTTTTTTTTTTTTTTTTTTTTATTTTTTTTTTTTTTTTTTTTTTTTTTGTATTAAAATATAAAAAGTTCATTAATTCGATTCCTATCGAATTAATAAAAAAAAATTGGATACTAGTTATCCATCTTAAACCATTCCAATAAACAACAAAATAAATCGTGAGTTACTTGTGAGGTACGACGGACCTTTAAGTTTACAAACTATAAGGTGAGTTTAAGGAAAAGTGATAGCTACTTTCTAAGTAGTCATTGCGGCTGGCTATCTTATCCGCTCACTTGTGCGTAATCTTGGTGACTTATCGTGACAGCTTGTATAATAAACGGTTACAAAAATATTTTTGTTTCTTTCCTTTATAAATTACTAAAAAAATGTAAATTCCCCAAAATAATCTTATTTATCTCAAATTCTTCTTTTCTTATTTTCACTAGTGCATGCGCACTCGTCTCCTTGGAATACACAATTCCAAGAAGACGTAATTGTCGACGGTCTCGACACCAACAAGAGGCAATCCCTTTGTTTGATAATTATCGATTCTATTGCGATGACCGACCATGGCGGCGAGCAACTCAAGCTCCCTCACGTGGGGTTTGAACGTGACTATGAGTTGTACCACTCATCAATGCTTAAAATTTGTAAATTAAATCTCTCTCATTAATCTTTTTCAAAATCGAATTTTTCGAGGTGGTAATGATGAGGAGCCTATGCTTACATTGTCATTTTGATGTCTGAGCATAAACCAATAACAAAGGTACCCAGATGTACCTAACACCACATCAAACTTCTTCTCTTTCATTTTCTCTTGAGGGTTGCCAAAACGTGGCTTGACAAAGAACCCACGATATTCTTACATGGGATGACTTAGTTTCTAAGTTCATCAACTTTTTCTTTCCACCTTCTAAGACCACCAATCTTCGGAACGAAATTACGAATTTTCGTCAAATTGCTCAAGAATCTTTCTCCGAAGCTTGGGAGCGTTTCAAGGAACTTCTAAGGAAGTGTCCTCATCATGGTTTTTCACTCATGCACCAATTAGACACATTCTATAATTCTTTGAGCTATAATGATCAAGATTCTCTTAATTCCGCTGCCGGTGGCAATTTTCTCTACAAAAGTCCAACCGAAGGGCTACAAATCATAGAGAATAAAGCCAAAGTTAGATGTTCACGGAACGCCGTGATGCGAGTGAGTACGAATGCTCCTCCATCTTCTTCTACTTCTTCATCATCTAACTTTGAATTCCAACAAATGGCAGCGGCATTAGAGGATAAGATGACTTTGACTTTTAGGAATGAAATGAATGAGATGAAAAATATGATGAAAGCTCTTGTGCCTACTCCCGCTCCGATTAAAGCGGTTGAGGAAAGGTGTACTACTTGTGGTAGTAATCATAGTTTTAATGTGTGCCCAATGACTAGAGGAGGTTATGAGTACCCGGTTTATCATGATAATTTCCAACAATTTCAACAAACCGCTTCGGTTGGTAATTTTGTTCAAAATGGAAATTCCGGGTACCGTACTCCCAACTTAGCAAACCAAATAAGACCACCAGGCTTTACTCAACCCAATCCACAAGCTTCTAGACCTAACCAAGGATACAATGGGAACCAAGGGTATAATGGGACTAGGAATGTGAACCAAACCAACCAAGTTAACCATGGAGCTAACTCGGGCTTAACACAACAAGCTCAAGCTTATCAAGCCCCGAGTACACAAGTTCCGGTTACTTACTCAAGGTTTGAGGCCTACACAAAAGCAAATGATGTTACTTTGAATAATTTGCAAAAGAATTTGAATGAGTTCAAAAAGGAACAACAAGATTTTCAAAATGAGCAAAGGAATTTTCAAAATATGATGCTTAACATGTTTCAAAAGCAAATGGGAAATAGCAATGCATCAGGGTCAGGAACTTTACCTAGTAATACCATCACAAACCCAAGGTGTGAAGCTAGAGCCATTACGACTCGAAGCGGACTTTCTTACACACCGGTGCCACCAATTCCTCCTCCTCTCTATGATGAGAATGAACCTTTGACTGAGAAGGAAACCGAGGTGACCAAGGATAAGGTGCTACCGAGCACCAAAGACATCCAACCTCCGGTTATCCAAAAATCTCATGATCCGGTTAAGCCGGTTAGCAGTCCAATTTCTCCTGAGCCTTCTTCTGCTCAAGTTGATAATTCTCCACCATCAAAAGAACCTTCTAAAGAGACCAATCTTCCATATCCTTCTAGGGTAGAGTATGAAAAGAAAGGTGAAAATGATAAAGTGCAAATCCAAAAGTTTTGGGAAATGTTCAAAAAGATTCATGTGGACATTACTTTGGCGGATGCTTTGATCTTAATGCCTAAGTATCAAAAGATGTTAAAAAGCTTGTTGTCAAACAAAGAAAAGTTAAACGAGATGGCTAATACACCGGTGAGTGAGAAGTGCTCGGCAATCATTCTCAAAAAGCTTCCCGAAAAGCTTGAGGATCCCGGACAGTTTCTCATCCCGTGTAATTTTAGTGAGCTTAAATGCAAAGCCTTAGCCGACCTAGGTGCTAGTATCAACCTTATGCCATTCTCCGTATACACAAAGTTAGGCCTTCCCGCATTGCAATCTACCCGGATGACCTTAGAACTAGCAAATTGCTCTCTTTGTGTTCCTAAAGGAATTGCTAGAGATGTCTTGGTCCCGGTGGGAAGATTTACTTTCCCGGCCGATTTTGTTGTAGTAGACTTTGAGTGTAATTACCGAGTACCTTTGATACTTGGTAGGCCTTTCTTAAGAACCGCACGGGTCTTAATTGATGTCCACGGGGAAGAGCTAGTGATAAGGGATGGTATGGAAAGGATAGTTTTTAAACCGGATGGTAGTCAAGACAAAGAGTCAATCCACATGATGGACATTTATGATGACCGGGTCAAAGATGTTTGTGAACCTGAGAGTAATGATTCTTCTTCTCCCACATCTACTATTGTTGAAGAGTTTGAATCTCTTTTGGGAGAAATTATTAGACAAAAGGAAGAAGTTAAGGGAATATCTGACCCAGTTGCTAGAAGAAAGGCTTGTTTTTTAGATAAGTTTAGAATCATTAACCAAGGAAGAGTTATTCATTCACCTAAAGTTGCTTCCATAGGCGCAATTTCACACATCTTTCCAAACAATAATCTTGAGGACTCTTTCAAAATGGGGGATGAGGATCTTAACTTTATTCCAAACAAAGAATTAGACAAAGAAGATCTCATTCCAATCCCAAGAGAGTCCAAAATTGGAAAAGAGTGTGATTTTCCTACTTCTTTCATTCCTTTTGAAGGAAGTGAAATGATTCTTGAGGAAGAAATAGACGAGTTTTTAAAACATGATGAGTCTTTAAACATGGATTTAAATGATGAATTTAATGATGAGGATGGTGATATAATTTTCTTGGAAAAATTACTTGAAAATGAGAATTTCTTTGAAATGAATGATAAAAAGGTTGAATTTTTGGAAAGAAAGACTAAAGAGGATTTTGAAACAAAAGATGAACCTAAGAAAAAGAAAGAGTTACAAGTTTTTCATCCCGACATTGAAATACTTAACCATTTTGAGAATACCTCTTATGTCGGGAGTGATTATGTGTTTTATGAGGATTTTAGCCTCGTGGATATAATATTCCCTGTGAACATTCAGGGAAAGGTATTTGACCCGGGGATAACATTTCATGAGAAACCTTTTGAAAAGGATGCTTTTAAGGATAAGAGTTTAAAAGAGTTAGCACCATCTAAATCTCTTTTGACTCTTGATGTTTTTAACCCACTCCACCCACCCTTAATGAACTTTCATGTTACCAAAGCATTGTCCGGGTTCACATTTTCTCTCTTGAAACTCTTTTCTAAAAAGTTTTTTGAAACCGGGATCAAAAATGCTACGGTATATCTTTCATACCTAGTTTGGGGGAGGTTTCCACCTCTTGGAATTTCTTCATTCCTACTATTATCCTCCATAATGAACCTTGTTGATATGAGTCAAGCTAGGGGACTCTTTAATAAACAAGCGCTTCGTGAGGATGGCACCCCATCTATGCTTTTCTTTTTTACTGTCTTTCGCTTGATTCCCAAGGACAATCAATTCCGGGGTCGAGTAATAGCCTTGTACTCGAGTTAACAAAAAACTAAGCCGTTTTAAGTCACTATGATGTTCTAACATATGAATATGATGAGATGAGGCTTGTTCTCTTTCGTTCTGTTGTTTTTTTGTGTTATTGTGTTGGATTGTATGTGGCTTGTTTGTCTAGTTTTTCTGATTTTGGAGGATTCATGGTTCAAGATTGTGGAGAAGAACAAAGCATGCCCATTTTCCATTGATGGTCTCAATCTTTCTTTCATTAAAGTGGGAAATCTTCATTATCCTTGTCTTTATCGATCTAACATCTATTCTTTTGGCATGACCTTAGAATTTTTGTTTAGATTCCTTTTGACCTTATTTTCAACATTGAGGACAATGTTTTGTTTTAGTTTGGGGAAGGATATCTTCGATATTGACTTGCATTTACGCAAACTTGGTTGAACTTTTTGAATTACCTTTTTGTGAAAAAGTGAAATTTTTTAAATGTTTGCTTGTATAGAAGGTAGTTTGGGTGAATAACACATTCTTTGGTATTCCGTGGTGAGAATAGGAGTTAATTTAGAGCTTTGACCGGCGTGTCGAAAAATGCCTAGCTCAGTTCTTTAACCACCTTTTGTGGGGCTAAGCTTTCACAAATCCAATTGCATTGGATTTTAAAAATGTGAAGAACAATAGATGATGTAGTTAAATATATGTGTATTCTGCTTTTAAGCAAGGTTTATTTGGATATACCTAAAGGTTATATGAATGATTTGTGTCTTTTACTCCCACAAGCTCTTAACACACTCTATATATTATGTGTGCTCTTTTAATTTAACATAAGTCACCAATGTCTTTTAGAAAAGTCTTACTTTTTGAGAAAGTAATTCATTTATTATGTAAGTTATTATTTTTGTTTCAAATTTATAAGTTGATTTTCTAAAGTGAAATTTTTCCATTCACCAAAAATATAATTATAAAAAGAATGCCAATGAAGCATTTCTAATGCAAAAGCATTATTTTTCGTGCCAATGAAGCATTCGCAAAAATAGAATAATAAAAGCTATATTATATTTTTAATCGTTGGCAGTATCATGTTGTGAGTGAGACTCGGATGGTCTTTAGGTCGCAACTAAGGATTAAAATGATACGTGGAATCAAGGTTACGTAGGCATTCATCACTTGGGTTGTTAGCGCGGCCTAGGTGGTGATTGCAACTAACGGGACTTTGGATTCTCAGGCTTTGTAGAAAAAGGGTTGTACGCGAATAAACACACAAACAGGTTAGCAGCGGAGTGGGGGTTCGAACTAAGAACACCAGTTGTTGATGCGATATCCTATTTGGGAGAAAGGCCTAAGTAGGGGTTCGAACTAAGAACAACATTCCTATTGAAAAAAAATAATAATTTATAGTATATTGAAAATAAAAGAATGGTTAAAATTTCATTTTCTAAAAATCAAGTTATAAGTTTTGTTTCCTAATTTCTTTTAGCTTTGAGTCGAGGTTTATCTATGTTATTAACATTTAAGCTCACAAGGCTTAAGTGTAAAGCTTAGATGGATTTCAACTATAAAGATAAATTGATCTATGGTTGAGTTGAAAAGAGTGCACACATCTTAATCATTAATTTATTCTTGGGAGTGAAAAGTTCACAAGTTGTAAGTATAAGAGCTTAACCATTTGGACTTATATTGACAATGATCTTGTTTAATAGCTTTGTTTAGTCTAGTGAAAAGTCAGGGAAGATGAATTTTCTTTTTGGCTCTATTAATCGGGAGTAGTAGCCTATTTCAATACGAGCATATAAGTTGCCAAAAATTGCACATGATTGCATTAATGTGTTCATGAGCTAAATGTTTGAGAAAAAGCTTAAGATGTTTTAAAGTGTGATTCATAAAGTGAGAAACAAGGCATTTTAGAAATTGTTTGTTACAAAGTGTACAATTAATTAAAATTGCGTGAGGACACGGGCAATCCTTTAGTTTCGGGGAATTTGATAAGTGTTAAATTGTATCCATTAAATACCTAGGATTTCCGCCTAATAAGGCCCAAAAATATGCAAAGATGGAAATAAGTGTGTCTTTTGTTCATAATGTGCAGGAATGGATATTAAAGTCAAAAACGGGCAAAAGACAAGCATAACCGACAGAATATGAAGTGACAAGTACAAGTGAGAAGATTTGATGCCATATCAAAGCTGGTATCAAGACTCGTGGTCGAGGAAAGACAAGAAGTAAGAATAATCAATGTTTGAATGTGAAATGTCCACTATACCCTTTGGAAGAGGATGCAAAATTACCTAAATACCTTTGGCCCCTTCTATATATTTGATCAAAAAAAAAGCCCAACAAAATGCCCAATAGTAAAAGTCATTTTCCTGTTTTTAAAACTTACATGGGCCATTAATGCAATTCTGAAAACTTCATTCGTATAGACACTTTGGAAATAAGAAAACACATGGACTTGTATTGCCAATACCACAATAGTTCAAAAACAAACGAGGGTTATGTTTTCCCTAACCACCTGTCTAACATTTTCCTTGCCAAATCTCGAATAACAACCAACTTCCCAATCCATTTTTTTCTTCTCCCACGTTCTCTTCCAACTCACCCCACCTCGTATTTTACCACTTCCACGTCATTTCTATGACGTGGCAGCTTCCTATTGGTGCGAACACCTCACCAAAGACATCTAACGGCCAAGATTCAAAGAAAAAGAGATCAAGGGCTAGAAAGACTGGAGTTTCTCATCTTTTTTTCATCATCTTCAACTCTAATAAGAGATTGTTCAGTGAGTAGTGTGAGAGATATAGAGAGTTTAGTTCAGTTTATTTTGTAATTTTTTCTCTTTTAAGTTTTTGTTTACTGTTTATTTTGTCGAATTAAGTTTTTTTTTAATCTTTTTCAATTTAGGGATTGCTATACTTGTTTTCTTTCTTATTGTACTCTTCTTTTAAAAGCAATAAAGCAAGTTGAGTTGAGTTTGTTTTCAAGTGTTCATGTTATAAGCTGTTTTTAGTTAATAAGCTTGTAATAAGCTCAATTTAGCTTATTTTGTTTCTTTTAGTTCAAAAATTGTTCAAATATTGTTAGAAGCTTTCTTAATACTATTTTGTCTACTTTAGTTCAAAAATGTTCAATTGAGTTCAATTTTGGAAGCTTATGGAGTAATAAGCAATTTTCAGCTTATTGAGCTTATAGCTTAATGGTCTAGAGGCAAGGTGCCATTAGGACATTGAATTTAGAGCCACTCACTCAGAAAGAGTGGCTAGTGTCTGAGATTACAAAGTTCAGGTTTCACACTCTATATTTCATTTTAAGATTTATAGCTTAATTCATTAGCTTATTGTGTTTACCTCTTGTGCTTAAACCTGTTTAATTTTGTTTAGTTAGTTTAGATATTCAAATGTTTTTAAGCTGTTATATCTAGAATCCATTAAGGTTCCATTTCATGACTTTTAATTCTATCAATTAGTAGGAAAAGCTAGCTGAGTAAGTAGTGTATTTTGAAACATAAGCTTTAGTTTTTAGTGCTCAATTAGCTTAATTAGGTGAGTTCAAGTCTGAGTAGATATAAGATTTTAGCATTTTTAGTTTTAAAATAGATTTTAAGTAGAAATTAGTTTGGACAGTTTAGGATAAGTAGTGTTTGGGTTAAGATGTTTTTGACTTTTAAAGTCAACATGATTCTGTCAATTCACTTTACACAGTTGAGATTTTCAAAGTAAACAAGTTTTAAATAGGTTTTGCAAGTTAGTTTGTAGAATTTCAAAATTTAGAGCTTAAAAAGTCTCTACTAGCACCAGGACAGTTTTAGTGAAAAGTAGTTTTAGAGTTAAGTGTTTCACTAGCATTCTAGTGTTAAGTTTGGTTAATATAGATTTTATGTAGATTTAGATAATGAGTTCATGAATTCTAATACTAAAGTTCTGGCCTGCACTTAAGTTTTACCAAGTATATCAGTAACAGCAGTATTAACTTAGTTAATACTGCTGTTGCTTATCATTTTTAAAGCTTCTTTTTAGCTCTTGAAACTAGGAGATAGAACTTAACTTTAGAAACCTTGGTAGTACTCCATTAGCTTTTTAAAGATAATCTTTTAATTTCCATTTTTAAGCTTTTAGTCTAGCTTATTTGTACTTGCAAAAGTAGTATAGCAGCAGTTGAAATTACTTGCTTATTTCTTTTGGATCACTATTTTCTAGTTGTTATTTACAAATTCCTTTTATCTAGGTTTATCATATATTCATAGGATAGCTTATTTCCAAAATTTCAGTTTCTAGGACTTAAATTTGAGCTAGTTAGCTTATTAGAATTGCTTAATTTCAGTCATTAAGCCTGGACCTTAGCTTTTTAAGAACAAAATTCTAGTTAATCTTGTATACTTTTAGTTTCTTTCTTTTTAGATATTCCTAGTACACATCACAAGCTTCTTATAGTTTCTTTTGGTTTTTATTTTCATTTAGTAATAAGCTAGTAATAAGCCAAAGGCTAGAAAAAGATTAGGGAATTTTTAAAGGAAATGCCTTTGTTTCCGTTATAAGACTTGTATTAAATGCTTAATTTCTAGCTTATCTAGTGGATAAAAGTTCAAAGAGCTTTTGTTAAAGTTGTAGTGTATTAGCTCAAGTTCAACTTTGCTGTTTTAAGTTTTTGCTTATTTTCACTTTTTAGATAAGCAAAAATAAGCTAAATCGTAGGGTCTGTTTGGAACTTTTACAATAGTTAAGGGTTGTCTGTTTTCATTATAGTGTAAATTTTTGATAGTTATCCCGCCTACCCTTTACTTTCATTTGTTACACTTTCTACCCTGTCTTTTTAGAATAATAAAATAGTTTTTATATTTTCAATATTAGTTTTAATTAAATTAGGGTTTATACTTTAATTAGTAAAATTAGAGTTTAATTGCTTAGTAAAAATTGGGCATGTTTATAAAATTTGGGCATTTTTATACCTTTAGTTTTCTGCACACTTAAAGTAGTTAAAAAGCATTTTTCTTAATTTTTCCAGTTAAATTTGTATTTTCTAGGAATTTAAATAGATAATTTCTTTTTCTTAAAAAATTCATAGAAAATAGAAAAATATTTAAAAAAATCTAATTCTTTTTGGTAAAATTTTCTTTTTCAGTCTAGTATTTTTGAAAAATAAAAATAGAATTTTAGTGATAATTTTTAGAAAAAGTTTATTTTTAGTAATTCATTTTTCTTTAAAAGTTCAAAAATAGTTAAAAAAATTCTAATTTTTTTTCCTAAAATTTTCTTTTTAAATTTGAGATTTTTAGGTATAAAATTTGTTAAAAGTAGTGCTTTAGATTTTTAATTTCAATTTTAGCTTACGTTTTTTATTTTCGTGTATTAAAATTTCGTGCTAGTTAATTGTTTTTAATTGTGCAATTATATTCGTAGTGTAATCCAAAGTTCAAAAATCCTTTCATGATTCTTAACTCGAATCCGAATTATTTTCAAATCTCAATTCACGACTTCGTTGGGATACGACCCGAGAAGAAATACTTCCCGGTTAAAAATATACATATTGTGTTTTCTTTAGTGAGATTTATTTCACTTTTATTATCTTCTTGTTTAAGAAAGTAATTTGGAAAAATTTTCACGGGATTTATAACTTCTATTATATAAAATTTGGAATAGTGCTTCGCTATCTACAATTAGGTACCAATCAAAGATTAGTGGCCAAAGATGAGAATACTTTGAAAGACACTCACCACAAACAAACACAACCTTTGTTCTGGTCTAAGAACATCATCCACTCAAATTAAAACACCTAACTTTAACTAGAGAAGAAACATACAAGTGGAAATTTGAAGACTTAAAGTGCTTTTTACCGTAATAAAATAGGCTTGGTGTAGTTTATTTTCTCTTTGTTGAATTTTGTTTAAGTCAAGTTTGTATTTATAAAGTTTTGTACCTTTTATATTACTGCAATTTACTTTTATTGTAATTTAAATACTTGTTTTGTTCTTCTTTCTTTAGTTTATAAAATTTTCAAGCTTTCTTTAATTATTGTCATTTACTTATATTGTTTTTAAATACTGATTTATAAGCCCTTGAATAAGATTTTGAGTCATTGAAAACTTATTTGAAAGCTTGTTTAATTTTAAGTTAAAAAATAAAAAAATCACAAAAAATCAAGAATCTGTAAAAGAAAGCAAGGAGCAAGGTGAATATTGGATGGCCTTGGTTTAGAAGTTCATGGGAATCATATAGGATTGATTTGTAAGCTGTTATACACTAGCCAAAAAGCTTGGACCCTTGTGAGTTTTCTATTTTCTCATTTTTTTTGCATTTTACTATTCATGTGCTTATTTGTTGCTTATTTATGCTTTTTACTGCTTATTCTTGCTTAATGTGTTGATTTATGCTTACTTGTCTTTTAGTTATGCTTACATGTCCTTTAGTTAACTTGTTCATTCAAAACTGCCTTCATTGCCTTTTAACTGCTTATTTGCTTATTGCTTATTTTAGTGCTTAATCTTGTGATTTTTGTGCTTAATAATAGTTGCTTGTTATCTGCTTTCCATAAACTTTGCTTAAATTTTTGTTAACCAGCTTGAAATTTTAATTATAAAACTTAAAGGGGTGTTTGGGTCAAGGGGGTAAAGTGGGTCAAAACAGGTTTAAAAACCATTGGGCCACTTGGCCAACTTGTACAACCTTTTTTAAGTTGTTCTTAATCTATTTTCAAAGGTTTTAAAGTCTCAAAGTTTGTTTTTAAGTGTTTTCTATAAGTCACTTTGAAACTGTGGTGATAGAACAGTTTCAAAGTGCTTATTTGATTGAGATTTGTTTAACAAGCTTTTTAATCAGCTTTTAATTCATAATAAATTATTAAAAAGTCAAAAAATATAATTCTTTTTTTTAATTTTATTTTATCATTTAGCACCTAGGAAAATTAGATTTGCATCCGTAAGGTTAAAATTCCATAATTTGGGTTTTTAAAGAACAGGTTTCGATCCCGTTCTTGTTTTTAGGTTTAAATACACTCTTAGTTTTCGTTTTTAGGCTTTCCTTAATCGTTTTTGCATTTTAATTGTAGAATTAGTAATCCAATCCAAAAATCTTAATCCATTCAATTCACGCGATCACAAACGTTCTCGATTTTCAATTCACACCTCGTTGGGAAACGACCCGGGGGATTTTTGATTTTCCTTTGGTCAAAAGGAATTTCTTTGAGTCTTTCGGAATACGTATACTATAATTGAATTATAATTATTGATTATTATTATATATTTATATATCTATATTATATTTATATATAGTAAGAAGTCTTTGGTTATCATTTTGGCGCCGTTGCCGGGGAGGTGTGTGCGATTTTCGTGAATACGTTTGAAGATTAGTTTTTGAAGACCCTTCCCTCGTGAAGTTATCATTCCCGTTTGTGAATATTTTCTTTTATTTATAAAAATACAAAAATACAAAAATATTTTTCATTTTCTTTTATTAGTATTAGTATAAGATAAAATCAAGAAAAAAAAATCAAAAAACTTTTTTTTTTATTTTTTTTTAAATTTTTTTTTGCCTAATCAATGAAATAAAAATCATCTGATCAAATATATGATCCTCAATCTTGGCATTATCATATAGGTTACCCAAACTAAAGATTCTAAAACTTTGCACTTTTGTGTCAACTTGCGACGTTTTACGGGCTCCCTATTAAAAGTTTAAACTAAATATAAGAGGGGGTTGTTTAAGGAGGGTTGGTCCGAGGAAACTAACTGACCTAAAGGAGAAAGGTTTTTAATAGTTTCACGCTTTCCTACTCCTCCGCTCCTTTGTGTGTTTTTCTTTTAAAGAGATACTATAAAGCATGTCGATTATTGGTTTAAGTTATTCGATCTCGTTTTGTCCATTAAAATAAATTGTGAAATAAATTGAAAAACCAAAAATATTTTTCTTTTAATCTTTTTAGTGCATGCGCACTTGATATGTGTGAAAACACATATCCATTTTATATCAAAAATGACCCATAAAAGACAAAATTGTGCTTAAAATGCTTGTATATTGCTTGTTTTGTCTTTGTGATTATGTAGGTACGGATATTGCAAAAATCACGGAAAAATGGTCAAAACCAGACAAACACGGACACGGGAACGGATAGAGTATACAAGAGTAGGGAGTATGCTTTCAAGGTCAACCAAATTCAACCATTGGTCAATATTGGTCAACTACAAGAAGACAAAAAACCCTAAATCAACCCCTTGAAATAAACCAAATTGCAAAAATGGTCCCTAAGCCCTAACAGTGTTAACTCTTTAATATATAAAGAGTTAACATTCGTTATCTCCTTATAATAACCCAAAAACAAACCTATCCCATTATTCTTTTTATAAATACCCGGCCCAGTCCTTTTAAATAAAACTCGGGCCCAAGTCAACCCTTACATCTTCCAGTCAAACTCTCATACTAAACGATTAAAATGGCGTGAATGTTATTCTTACTATTCATCGTCTCCCCCACTTAACCCCATGACAAAATCAAAGGGTTAATTGCAATTGGCAACGTGGCCTTTTAATTCAAGTACCAAAGTACACCCTGGCAAATGAAGACGTCATGAGGAGTTTTGATTGGTTGAAACCCAAGAAGAATGACACGCGGGTCTGACAAGAAGAAAAACACACCAATCATTGGATTTTTACACTAAAATGAGTGCAAAAGAAGTACACAAGGTCTGACAAACGGAATGCAAGGGTTGGAAATCCGTGTGATCTCCCAAATTAATCCAACGGTGATTATTAGGGATCCAATTGATGATGAAGAGAATGAAAGGCCAAAATCAGGGGTTAGGATGAGAGGAGCGTGATCCAAGACCTAGAAGCTTTATTTACAGGCTATAAAAAGGCCCTCACATTCACACATAAGAATCGAGTTTTTTATTTTTTTTCAGCTTATTAGATCTTAGCTTTTGTATTGTCATAAAAAAATGTTTTAGCTTAATGTTAGCTTAATGTAATTTTCCTTTCAGTATTGTAATCAACTTTCCATTAGTAGAATTCGGTTACTCTTTACTTTTCTAAAGTTCTCTTTCTCTCAAGTTAGTTAATGTTTTTTAAGCCTCTAATAAGCGATCATATGCTCCTTCTCAGTCATCTAAGCTCTGGAGTTGAGCTAAATTTAACCATTAATCTTTTTAAACCTTTAATAATTTAGCTAAATACCATTTGATTATGGATCTATGCTTTTTGGTTTATGATTTAAGCTTAACCTGGAAGAGTTTATGGGACCTTTACTAGCTTATCCTTGTGATAAGCTAGAGCTGTAGATAAGCTCCTTGAGCATTGATAAGCCTTTGTTTAGCTAAGGCACTTGTAAGTTCCTTTTTCTTTCTCTGTCTTAATTTTCTAGCTTATAATTTGTTTATTCTGCTTATAATCTAGCTTAATTGTGTTTAATTCTGTCTTATTATGCTTATTAAGTGTGATATGGAGGATCTGTTTTATGTGTTATAGCGCATAGATCTTAGTTTTTTAGTTTTGATTCATAAATTGTTCAAAACCAAAAATAATTAGCATATGATTAAGCAGTTATTTATGGCTTTATTTGACTTGTTAGTATAAGCTCATAAGGTCTGTTTTTTGATGTTTGTTATTTGGGGATTGAACTCTTTTTGTTCATTAGATCTTCTAGTTCATAAGATTAGTTTGAAATTATAATTTTTAAGGAGTGTTTGGTGATAGCAGTATTAACCATCATGTTAATTACTGCTAGAGGCCCAATTGGTCTTTGGATATTTTGTTTTATTAACTCATTTAAGTTTATTAAGCTAAGTTTATAAGGTTAGATTAGGGTCAATCTCTTAGTGTTTAAATAAGTTAGTTCGTTAAAAGATCATCTGTCAATTAGCATTTGCATATAAGTATTCGTTCTTATTTAGTTCTAGCTTTTGGTCTTTGTTAATTTGAATTTAGCCCTAGTGTTTAATAATAATGTAGTATTTAAGTTCCTTAAATCTGCATTTATAGGATTTTGTTCTTATGCATGCCAACTGCATCAGCAGTTTTATACTGCAAATAGCCTTTTGTCTAGCTTAATTTTCAATAGGTAAAAAATGTTTTTGGCTTCTAAAATTTCAAGCACAAGTAGATTATAGGCCAAAGTAATTAGGTTAGGGCTTATTTTGTTCTTTATAGCTTTTTAGATATCTTAATTTGATCTGGAAGTTTAGCTTTTGTCTTTTCCATAAAATTTAAATAATAAAAAACAAAAAAATATTTAACTCTAGTCCTGCCATTAGATTTTCATGTAGATTTTTTATAGCTAATTTGATATTCAAAATACTTTTTGAAAGCTGTTTTAAATAATTAGAAGTATTAGCTTTTAAAAGATATAAGCCAAATTGCCATAAGGATCTGTTTTAAGGCTTTTATTTAAGTTCAAAGTTGGCTACCTGCTGTTTGGTAATCTGTGTTAAGTTGAAGTGCTTATTTGATCTTTTCAGCTTATGGCTTATTCTTTTGGTTTGTTCTTGTTATGACTTGCTTATTCTGGTTTTTAAAGTAGGTTTGTAGTAGCTTATTGAGTCCTTGCCTTAGTTTATCTATGCTTGTTATGTTATAATATTTTATAAAAAACTAAAAAGAAGTTGTTTATTTTAAAACATTTCTGCTTTTTATATATGCCTTTTTTTTGCTTATTTTATTTGTTTACTATACTTATAGTTTTCTCAAAAGTTGTTAGTTTTAGCTTAGGTTCTAAACGGTGGTTTTTTACTTTGCAATTATTATATTATTAAATGCTTTATTGCTAAGGCATTGGGATGTCGATTCACAATGTTCCTTACACCTTTATATTACACAACTGATATGTTCATGGGGGCGTATGGTGAGCTGACTGGTGGAGGTGGCTTGAGCGTAGGGGAGTGTCACAGGGGGGATGTGGTGAGGTTGTTGACGGGGGGTGAGGTGGAATATGAGGTGTAGTGTTGAGGGGGTAGATTTTGAGGAGGGGGAAGTGGGATAAGATGTGGGATTGAGTAGGGAGTGTGGGGGGATGTTTGGGGGTGTGGGTGGGGTGGTGGGGTTTATGGGTGGGGGTGGTTTTTAGGGTTCTTTGGGATGTTTTTTGTCGTTTTTGTTGATTTTTATGCTTGGAGGGGGGTGGTTTTGGGGTACGTGGGGTTGACTGTGTGGGGAGTGTTTGGTTTGGGATGGTGCGTGTGGGGGTTTTGGGATTTTGGGAGTGGGGGTTTGTAAGTGTGGGGGAGCTTGGAATAGGGGGGAGTGGGGGGTTGAGATGGGATTGGCGGGGGGGGAGGGGGGGGGGGGCGGGGGGGAGGTCGGGAGGTCTGAGTAAGAAGGTGGTAAGATTTGGTTAGTAGAGGGTTTTTGCGGTGGTTAGGGGGAGTACTTTTTATTTCTCATTTTTGTGCATCTTATTGATAGTACTTTTTCTTTTTTGCATATACTTTTTATTTTCTTTGTTTCTTTTTTAGTTTTATGTTCATCATATTAGTTTCGCACTTTTTTTAAACTTACCTTTTTAGTCAATTTGAGTTATATTTATAAAGTGAAAAATTCATTTTAGGTTTATTTTTGGAAATTTAGGGTTTTTAGTCACCGTTTAAGGGTTCCCGTTTTGCATTTTTAGTTAAAGTTTAATTTCCCGTTATTAAAGTTAGGTTTAATTGTCCTTTATTTTGCTCACTTTTAGGATTTTAGAAATAACTTATCATCTATCAAACAATTCAATCATTGTTTACCATCAAACAACAAACGTGGTCTTAAATTTCATAAATCGTTGGGGGGATTTAACGACAACGGGAATCATACCGTCCCGGTTAACTATACGTTTTTTCTTCTATATATATAATTGTAAGAATGTTCCTTTCTTCCTTTGTCCTCAAAGGTAGTTTGGTAATTTTCTATTATTATTATATTTTATTAATACGTGTATAGATTACTGCAATCAGGACTCGTTCTTCTTCTAATCTCGTTGGTAATTCTTTTTCTAATCCAACCACTTCAAACCCGAAACGTCATAACCTTAGACGTTCAAAAAACCTTTTCTCTCATTGAAGAATCACCCATTAGTTCGATGGTTCCCGATACCGTACTATGGCGGAATTGCTCCCTTGCACCCACCGAGGGTTATGCTCGGAGGCAATCGTGGTTCCACAATTCTTGCTGATGCATTTCGAGCTCAAAGCACAGTCTCATTTATATGATGAATTCGAGAACCAATTATTCGAACTTAAGAAAGACAATCCTCTATGATCTCATTTGTTGGTGTCAACACAAAATAACTATCCACTTTAAAATACAAGGATGTGCATAATTCTAACGATTAAGCTCATGCTTTTTTCCTTTATCACTTGGGAGGTTCTTGTTTTAATTTCATTACGAATTCATTTCCTCCCTCAAGAACGAACAAATCTTCGGAAAAATGGATTTCTAACTTTCAACAAAAGTTTGTTTGAAGTCATTTCATGTGGCATGGGATCGTTAACAAGATGTCTAACTTAGTGCTTGTCATCACATGGTTTCATCGAAATAGCACTCAACTTGGATTTCTTTCTAAAATCGCCTTGAAAACCAGATCCGATCAAGATTTCTTTGAATCTTATGCCGCCCGGGGGCAATCTCTTGGAAAGAATTACTCAAAGATGTGTTGACCAAATTATCGAAATCAAATCTATAGGTCCTCAATTCACGAAACAAATCAATTATTTCTCAAGTGAAATCAAGTGATGGTAATTCTTCTTCTTCCGATATAGCCAAACTTACTCATGTAGTAAATCAGCAAACAAGTGCTGTGACTACCGCTATGATGGCTATTCTTAAACAATTCCAAAAGCAACCCTCCAACCCTACCAGCCTTCTGTAAAAGACGTTAGAGGAGATTTGTATTGTTAATTGCGGTGGTGTAATTAAATTACTATCAGTGTCTCACCGTCCGATGGCATCACTTTCTCGGAACATCTGGGGATAATATTCATGGATACGTTTTAGCAGACAACCGCGGGTAAACTACAATCAGGGTAAATACGGTTATCTTCTCAGGGTGATGGCTCAATCCTAACTAGAATACCGGGTTTTGTTAAACAAAACGGGCACAAAATAATCAAAAACGTTCAGACAACCCTCAAGGATATAACCCAGGAAACAATTTCAATACAAAATGCAATCCTTATCAAAGCTCTTAATTCCAACACCAAACCATAAGCTGTTCCTTTAAGTGGAGTTGGAAAATCTTTAAGTAAACAAATGATGTTAATATGTAAGCCATGCAAAACCAACCATTTAACAATTTGAAATACGAGTTAAGGAATGAAATGCAAATTTTCGATCACAAACTTCTAATGTCAAAATCAAAACTAACTAGCTTCTTAGAATACATGCATGGCATGCTTCTTTCAAATGAACACCGTTATACCTGGGTTCGACGATTCACTCCCTCAGCAACATCTGCTTGCTAACCCGAAAGGTGAATTGACAAGCCCATAACCACTCTGAAGTGGTCTTGTTCCTTGATGGTCCCTTCCGTTACCTATGCCTCAACAGACTTTCATTAATACGGAGGAGGCATGATCGTTGTAGAGGTGACTTTAACGGAACTGGAACCATGGGGAGTTTAACATTATGGTCCCACCTCCTATTGTCCAAAAAGATTAAACCTCTTTCAACGACACATATGTGGTTTCACCAAAGGGATCCTGGTCAACACTACATATCCCTTATCAATCAAAGAAAAGAACCTAGAAATACGACACGAAGAAAGCATGAAGTCCAATTCACATAATTTTGGGCAAATGTTCAAACAAACTTCTCATCAATAAATCTCTCTTGCCGATGCTTTTGTTTCTAATCCCGAAAATACCTAAAACTGCTTAAAGTCTCTCCTGCCAATAAGGAAAAAAACTTATAGAATTGGCAAATTACTCCACTTAATGAAAATGGTTTCCTCAGCGGTTATCCTAAAGAAGTTATTCGCATATAAAACTAGGTTGACCCTGGGAAATTTTCTCATTCCGTGATGGGTTTTTAGTGAGCTCAAGTGCACAAAGGCCACCTAGCGACTTTAGGTGCTTTGCATCAACTTGATGCCACTCATCGGTTTTGGAAAAAGTTAGGTTTACCCGAGTTATTTCCACCCAAATGACCTTGAACCTCTGTAAATTTTTTCTTTTTTTTTTTTTTTTCCTATCTTTTTCTTACCTTTTTTTTTTTTTTTTTTCCCCCTTTTTTTTTTCCCTCCCCCACCCACCCCACCCCCCCACCCCCCCACCCTGCAATTTATCACCGGAAGGAAGTACAAGAGATGTCTTTGTTACCAGGTGGAAAGTTCAACATTTCCGGCGTATTTGTCATCACTTCTAATTATGAATAGCGATCTAGTGTCCAAATCCATCTTGGAAGACCTTTCTTACGGGATGCTCCGTGCTTTGATTGTGTTTCATGGAGTAGAAAATGATTCTCCACTGACGGCCATTGAAGATTAACACCTAGAATATAAGACATGAAACTTTCAAGTATTCAACCCTAAACCTCATCAAGAAATCAATCAACATCGAGTGATGTCGTTGAATGTTTCCTCTGAGGAAATTCTTGAAGATTTGTTGCAACAATATACAAGTGGCAAAATTCACTTCTTCTCTCACTTCTTATCCCGACTTAACTTCACCGGAAGTTAATGATGATATCTTTGATCCGGAGGAAGACATTATTGAGAACTTGCTAAATCTTGATAAAACCAAAGATCTCCCTCCGTATCATGATAATCAATTGAGTGGCAATCCCACTCCGATTTCGGAACCCGAGACCAAGTCTTCTTCTTCTTCCCCCACACTTATCTCCCTCGAAGAAAGTGAGTTAATTTGGGAAGAATTCGAAGCTTATCTCGCAAGTGATTCATTTCCCCCAGGAAATAGTAATCCTTCATCTCTTCTCCCTCCTTTTCATAATTCTTTAAGTGGCAGTACCACCTCTTCTTCACCTAGTCTCCACATTTCTGAGACTAGCGACTATTTTCTTGAGGAGTTCGCCGATGAACTCGCTCATATCACATTTCCACCAGGAAATGATGATCTTCCCTTTGATGCCGAATCCGATCTTCTAGAATTAGAGTATCTGCTTAACCATGATCCTATCAAGGATATGGATTCTATTCTCGAAGATTCGGTTGATGAAAATTCTCTTGATGACAATCTTGATGATACCATTTCTGAGATGTTCACCGATGAACATGATCTTGATTACTCATCCCCACCATTATGGGATGATTATGATGATAACCTTTTTGATCATGAGACCGTTAATGATGATACTTATGATGATCCATTTGACTTCAAGGAAGAGAAAATCAAAGATTCTAAAATCTTGATTGATGAACTTGATCTTCCTGAATCAAATAATGTCCTTCCTTTTCCCGAGTGTGACTCGGTTTTCTATGAGGATTTTTCCGAGGTTGATGCTCTGTCTTCAACCAACAACGAGGACAAGGTATTTAATCCGGGTATACTCATTCATGAGAACCTCTTTGAAGTCACCAACTTTGCAACACCGGATAAGAATGTAAAGAAGACCACTAATGCTTCTTTAATTCTTGAGGATTTTAATCCTCCTCTTTATGAACTTCCTTTCCACAAAAAAGTTCCCGGGCTAGGAGCTTTACTCTCGTTTTCATCCGAAAATGAGGAAAAAGTCTACAACCCCAGGATTCTTACTTCTAAAAGAGTTCATACTTCTCTTATCCCGGAATTATCTCATCGGGGCACTAAAGCTTTCCAAGTCACCAAAATTCTTGAAATCCCGATGAAGATTTTTCCTTTCTCTTACCAAGAGGACATCCGAGTCTTGGATGTTCCGTGTCTCCACTTTTATCCCCCTTGACAAGCTCAAGTATGGGGGATTAGGTCAAGCTAAGTGACCTAAAACAAGCGCTTCGTGGGAGGTACCCCATGCTTATCCTAGTTTATCCATAGTAGTAGTATGCTAGCTTAGTAGTAATGAATAAGTGTTTAGTTGTTGTGAGGAGGCTTGCCTTTTTTCCTTTTCCATGTTTTGTGTTTTATGCTGTATTGTCTCGGATGTCCCGGATTTTGAAGCCTCTCGTGCTCGCGTTTTTTTTCCTTCGATCACAAGAGCTTCAAATCCTCAGCTTCATTTTGGGAATCCGATATCTAAATCTTATCGACTAACGTTTATCTTTAAGCATACTTAATAAACGGCTTTGGATTTACATAGAGACCCTTCGTGAAACATTGAGGACAATGTTTAGTCTTAGTATGGGGGGGATCTTCGATTTGATTGTGCATGCAGCCGTTGTTCTCACGTAATCCCGTTTTTACCACCAAAATTTCAAAAAAAATGAAATTTTTTTTAAAATTTTCAAAAATAAAATAAGTGTTTTGTCAACAAATTTTGCTTACCTGCTGGGTTTATAGAGGTAGATAGAATAAATTTTGACTCGGTCGAGCGGGTTGAGCTCTTGCTTGTTCCTTTACTTTTAGACTATGCGTTTCATAAATTTGCAAGAACGGAAAAATGTTAGAATTAAGTTTAAGTTGGATGTTAAACAAGGATTATTTGGAAATCTTAAGAGCTAATGAGTATAATTTGTCGCTTTTTCTCCCATAAGCTCATAACCGGATAATAAAGTGCTATTTTAGGAGATTAAAACTTAAATCTACTAATTTTTTCTGTCAGTAAATAGCCAAAAACTTTTAGCCTTAGTTCAAATTTTTATACTTGAATTTTTCAAAAGAATGTCTTCCATATATATGAAGACAAAAAATGAAGATGGAAAAATGAAAAAATAATATTGTTAAGTAATAATATGAACTGGGGGTTTAATAAAAGTTGTTGCATCTTGCGGCTCCAACCGATGTTGCCAGCCTTCTATACAAAAGCCCATAGTAAGAATGAAAATCCTAGAGACTGATAAAAGTTTGTGCATCTTGACGGCTCACAACGATGTGGAAGCCTTCTAAAAAGGTCAGGTTACAATTGCATAGTGTTTATAATTAGTGTGTAATTAAAAATAAAAGATCTACTTTTTGTTAAATTCAAATATGCTTGTGAACTTTTGACTATTCTGTATTTATAAGCTATGTGTATACGGGAAACCTAAGGTCCGGGAGTCCCGATACTAGTTCTCTTGTGAGTGTCAGAGCTGGTCACTTAGCCGCAAGGTTGGGATGTGCCAAGACGAAAGTCACTACATGGGATGATCTCGCCTTCAAACTCATTATTCTCGGGTGGAACGTGAAACATAGAATTGTGCAAAACGTTGATCCATGGTTGAAATTCAAAATAGCACATACACCTAAGATATAATAATTGTCGGGAGTGAAAAGTTCACAAGTTGCAAATATGAGTAGTGTTAGCATCTTAACTCATAATTAGCGGTGATTTCATTTTAAGCTAGGTTCGGGATAAGTGAAAAGTCGGGGAGCGGGGTCGAGAATTTATCCTTTTTGGGGCATTCTCGGATCGAAATGCATCTTGTTCTATGATCCCTAAAAGTTATAAAATAACGAAAGTCAAATAAGTCAGTTAGTTGCTTGAAATGAAAAATACAAAAATATGTGTAGGAATGAGAGTAAATATTTAAAAAAATTGGTAAAAACGGGGCTTGTCAAAGCTATTGATTCTTTATTTCCCCTTGACAAACACTTAGCTACTTTTCGAGGTTATTAGTCGAGGGGGATCGAGATTCTTATTTTTCTAAGTGCTTACTTCATAGCATTGCTTGAGGACACGACAATATCTTAGTATGGGGGATTTTGGTATGTGCTTAATTACACATACCATTTTCCACTAAAATCGGACTTAAATGACTAAAAAGTACAAAAAAATACATATATTGTATGTATTTCTTTTATTGTGCAGGAAAACGGTTAGGGCATTCTCGGATCGAAATGCATCTTGTTCTATGATCCCTAAAAGTTATAAAATAACGAAAGTTAAATAAGTTAGTTAGTTACTTAATATGAAAAATACAAAAATATGTGTAGGAATAAGAGTATGTATTTAGAAAATGGTAAAAATGGGGCTTGTTGAAGCTATTGATTCTTAAATTTCCCTCGACGAACACTTAGCTACTTTTCGAGGTTATTAGTCGAGGGGATCGAGATTCTTAGTTTTCTAACTGCTTACTTCATAGCATTGTGTGAGGACACGACAATGTCTTAGTATGGGGATTTTGATATGTGCCTGAATACACATACCTTTTTCCACTAAAACCGGACTTAAATGACCCAAAACATACCAAAAATACATTGTATTTGTATGTTTTCACTTATTTTATGCAGGAAACGGATATCCGACAAAAGGACGAAAAATCAAGCAAAAACGATAAAACCGATCACGAAACGGTAAGTGGAAAAGACAAAGTCAAATCGAAGCTAAAGTCAACAAAAGTCAAATTCAAGTCAACCCCGAAAAAGTCAACAGTCAAAACCGGAGCCGACACCGAAGAATACTTAATGGGCCCACCCGAACCCATCTAATGAGCCGGATAAGCCCATTAGTATATATTATGAAGACTTAAAAGCCCAACATTTAATAAAGCCCAACATTTAACTAAGGCCCATGATCCTTTAAAAAGCCTAAATTTCACACGGCCCAAAACCCTTTGAAAATGTAAACGGTCCAAATATGCCTATGAAAGGCCCAATACCCCATTTCATAAGTTGGGGGACTGATTCTGCCTATCCCCCAAACTTTTTTTTAACCCACAAGGACCATCAGTGTTATACCTCATATAACCACGAGGGACCAACATTGACAACTTCACAAACTTGTTAACACCACATGGGACTTAAACTGAAAAACAACAAATATAAATTCAGGGGTCTTTCTTGCCAATTACCCAAACCCACACGCCTGCTTATAATCAAACAGATCAACTCTCCTATTTTCCCGCCAATAAGTCCTATTACCTATTCATCCATCGTTTTGGCTTATAGCCAGCTACAAACATCCAAAAAGCCTCACCACCACTTCACTCCACTCCAAAACATGTACCTCCACCTCATAAACCTACAAGGCCAACTTGGCAATCCTAAGGACAACCATTGACCAATGATATTGACGGCTGTGATGATCTTGATTGGGCACCAAGGCAAATCTAATGGCTTAGATGATTGGGTCTTTCTCCTCACCAAAGTAGCACAACAAACACAGATTGAAGACCTCATAGCTTAAGCTTTCATTATAAATAGAGATGTAATAGCTTAGTTAGGGGTGTGTCGAATTTTTTATTTCAAGGGAAAAGCTTGTAATATTAATTTGTACCTCTTTTAATTCGTTGCATTTTTAATACAAAGTGTCATTTAAATTATCTTGCAATTTACATTTCTGTCATTTTAATTTCTTTGTAATTTATCTTTATGTCAATTACCTGTTCTTAAATATCTTGTCATTTGTCTTTTGTTTCTTTTAAATACTGTTGTTTAAGCTTATTTATAAGCTTTTAAGTTTTTAAAATCCTATTTGTAAGCTTATTTTCAAATCTGTCAAGTTTTCCAAACAGATAAAGGGGTGTTTGGCATAGTGACCCAAAGTGGGTCAAAAGGGGTTTTGAAACCTTTGGGTCATTTGATGATCTTTGGTAACCCTTTTAAATCTATTTTTAATCTGTTTTTAAAAAGATTTGTAGTCTTAAAAATTGATTTTATGTTTTCTCTTTTAGGTCTTTTGAAACTGCTGGATAAAAACAAGTTACAAGAGCTTATTTGATTTAAGCTTTAAAACCAGTCTTTTAGTCCTTGTTTGTGTCTTTTTTAAGTGTCAAGATAGATTAGTTTAGAGTTCTTTTGGTTCACCTTGTCCCTTCTCAAATTTGTCAAATTTTCTATAAGTTTCTTTTGTGTCAAATCTGTCTTTTTTATAGCTTTTATCAGATGTTAAAAAATATTTGTGGTCTTTGAAATTTGAGCATAAGCTCACTTTAAGCCACACTCCTTCTGTTTTAGCTCTATTTTGATTTTTAAGCCTATTTGCCAGCTTATTTATAAGCTGACTTTAAGCCCCTTGAAACTGCCAAATAGTCTGCCCTGGTGCAATCAGCTTGTTTCTCAGCCTTTTATTAGCTTATTTTTGTGTTAACTCTTAGTTCTTTTTGGCTTTTCGAGGAAGCCCATAAGCTAGGCTACAAGATCCTTTAAGCCATTTACCTTTAGTGCCCTTTTAGTGCTTATTTTTTACTGCCCAAAGTGAGCTCTTATGACTATTTGGCCTGCAGTTTAGCTCTATAGCTTATTTAGGTTTTCTGGCTTATCTATCTGTCTCTTTTGCTTATTTTTAGTTTACATTGGCTTATTAGGTTTAGCTCACTATTTTCCTTAGCTTAGTTTTTAGGTTCTTTGCTTATTTGCCCCTAAATTAGCTTATCAGTTAGCCATTATTAGTCTTAGTATAAATTTTTTTTAAGTCTGCCTAGTTTTTGCCTTTGCTTATTGCTTTTGAGCTTATCTGTTTTGCTTATTCTAGCTTTTTTATTTATTCTGCATTTGCTTATTTGGATTATCTGTTTAGCTTATCTTTTATTCCCTAACTTAACTTGCCTTTAAGCCTTGCTAGTTTAAGCCCTTTAAGCCTTAGTGTAAATTTAGCTAAACCGCCATTACTTTGTGCTTATTTTTCTGCTTATTTTTAAGTTTCAAAAAAAATTGTTTTTTTTAAAGTTTCATATTTTTGCATTTTTTTATTAGTCTTTAAAAAAATTATAAAAAAGAAGAGAGGCCAGGGATTGAACCCGTGACCTCCCCCCTTTCCAACACACTCTCAACCCTTTAATACATACTCTACTGCTGTGCTACATTAGCTCATCCGGTAGAGTGTGTATTTGTTTTATTCTTATAGACGTTTAGGCAGTAAGCTTATAAGCTCTTTTGGGCTTTTTCACGGCTTATTTATAAGTCGAAAGGTTGGGCTTTTATTTTTAGAAAATCTGTCATAGTGTCAACTATTTTTAGGAATTTTTCTAGATTTTTAGCTTAAAGGTTAGTATTTTTTATAAATTATTTTCTTTTAATTCGTATTTTAATTATAATAAATTATTTAAACATCAGAAAAATATAAACTTTTTTTAAAAATTTTTATTTTTATTTTTAGAATCTAGGAAAAATAGTTTTGCCTTTGTAGGGTCGTTTTTACAAAATTTCAATTTTTAAAGAACGGGATTCGATCCCGGTTCTCGTTTTCGCGTTTTTAAGCTCAATTTAGCTCCGTTTTCGTTCTAGTTTTCTTTAAACTTCATTTTTAGTCAATTTAAGTCCATTAAAAGTGAATAAAATCAATTTAGGCTTAATTTTGAAAAATTAGGGTTTTTAGTGTGTCGTTTTAGCTTCCCGTTTTCATTTTTAGTATAATTTGTGTAATTTTCTCGTTTTTAGTGTAGATTGCTTTCTTTTTCACGTAGATTTAGAAAATCAAATCCAAACCTTTTTCATTCAAACATCAAATATCAAACCGACTCTCGACTTTCCAATTCACTCCTCGTTGGGACTACGACCCGGGAACATCCTATACTACTCTCGGTTTCATTGATTTTGTTGATTTTGATCCTTGTTATATATTTATAAGTATTTATATTTATATAAAAAGGGTTGAATTTGCTTTAATCACCTGCCCATTATTGGGCATCAGCTTCTCACAGGTATCCATAGGAGTACTAACTGGAGTGCAATCAAAGTAATTAAATTCTTTAGTACCTTCTCAATATAATGAGACTGAGAAATTACTATTCCATTACTTTCATGTTTAATCATTATACCCAGGATAACATCAGCCTCCCCTATGTCCTTCATAGAGAACCTTGATGACAAAAAGTCCTTTGTTAGGTCAACATAAACTTGGTCAGTGCCAAAGATGAGCATGTCATCAACATATAGGCAAATGATGAATCCTTTACCAGATTTATCAAATTTTCTATATACACATGTGTCAGATTGATTAAGTAAATAACCATTAGACAAAACCACTTCATCAAACTATTGATTAGGTGTTTGTTTCAGTCCATATAGAGACTTAATCAGTTTACACACTTTGTTTTCATTGCGAAGCATGATGAAGTCCAGAGATATAGACCTCCTAATCAGACTATGAATTGATTCCATAGTAATCAACAGTCTTATGATACTGATACGTGCCACTAGATCATAAGTATCAAAGTAGTCGATCCGTGACTTTTGTTTAAAGCCATGAATGACCAGCCCTCCTTGAAATTTTCTATAGTTCCATCTACCTTTAGCTTTCTTTTGAAGATCCATTTGCAACCCAGAGATCAACAACCTGGAGGTAGATCAGCCAA
The DNA here is from genome assembly GCA_026074375.1 of Tanacetum coccineum. Lineage (NCBI taxonomy): Eukaryota > Viridiplantae > Streptophyta > Magnoliopsida > Asterales > Asteraceae > Tanacetum > Tanacetum coccineum. The sequence goes on from BQNB010050636.1 coordinate 29,373, forward strand.
CACCCAAGTGTTGTTGCCTATGATGGAGTCCATCTCATCATTAATTGCTTCTTTCCAGAATGCAACGTCTTGGGACTTCATTGCTTCATCAAATGTTTTGGGGTCATCATCAACATTAAAGCAATAGGAATGTTGGTCAGAGATGAGGTCTCTTGTTCCTTTAATCAAGTATAATTGAAATTTAGGCCCAAGATCCTTTAGAGTCCTATGCCTTTTTCTTTTTCTAAGCTCATGCTTAGGTTGCTGAACAACCTCTTCATTGACCTCTTTAGGGAACACTAGACCACCAGAATCTTCAGTTCCATTTACTAGGGACCTCTGACTTGGTTTAGGGACTGATGAGAATATATTCTCATCAAGGATAGCATCCCTTGATTTAATTATAGAGTTAATTATAATTGATTCATTAGGTTCAGTTACATAGAACCTAAAAGCCATGGAATGCTTAGCATATCCAATAAAGATGCATTCAATGCCTCTTTTACCCAAATTTTTTAGCTTTGGACCAAGGAGTCTTACAACTGCCCTACAGCCCCAAACTCTGCAGTAGTTTAGGTTTGGTTTCTTTTTAGTCCAGAGTTCATAAGGGGTAATCATGTTCCTTTTGTTAGGAATCCTATTTAATAAATAGCAAGCTGTTAACATAGCTTCACCTCAGAACCCTTGACTCGGCCATGAATAGGACAACATAGAATTAACTATTTCTTTCTGTACCCTATTTTTCCTTTCAGATATACTATTTTGTTGTGGAGTATAGAGGGCAGTCATTTCATGGATAATACCAACTGACTGAAAATACAGAGTATCTATGTACTCACGTTCCCTATCCGTCTTGAATCTTTTGATCAAAGACCCTTGTTGTAATTCAACTTTAGTTTTCAATACTTTGAATTTATCTAATGCTTCATCCTTTGAATTTAATAAATAGACATTACAAAACCTAGAGGCATCATCAATAAATGTCACAAAGTACTTTTTATTCCCTAAAGAGGGAGTAGCATGTAAATCACACAGATCATTATAGATCAGCTCCAAAACTTCAGTTTTACGTTTTACATTTTGAAATGGTTTCTTAGTTATTTTGATCAGCATGCAAGTCTTACATTTTTTAGTGTCCATGTCAAAAGATGGGATTAACCTATCCTTCGACATATTTTGCATCCTCTTAAAGTGGACATGGCCCAGTCTAGCATACCATAGGATTGAATCATTCAGTTTAGAGGTTGACATGAAGGTTGAACCAATATCATCAGAGACAATATTAAGCCTGAATATATGATTACTTTAATAACAAAAACCAATAAACACGCCATGTTTGGATAAAACAAATTTATTGGATTCAATCACTTGTTTATAACCATAATTATTCAAAACACTACTTAAAACCAAATTCTTCCTTATATTAGGAACATGCAAAACATTCAACAAAGAAACAACTTTTCCAAAACTAAACCTAAGATCTACACAACCATGTCCGTGCACAAGGGCTGTTGAGTCATTTCCCATGTGAAGGATAGATCCATCATTCAACGACTCACATGTCTTGAACTAGCATCTATCTTTACATACATGCACAGTTGCTCCTGAGTCAACCCACCACGCAACATCATCATCCTACACAAAATAAGATTCAAATACATATGTGACATAATAAATCTAATGGGATTTATTAAACATATTCTAACCTTTCAGTGATTTGGGTGAACTATCCACTGAACCCTTTGTGCCTGAACCATTGGCTTTATTGCCAAAATTACCAGCTTTGCAATACCTTTTCAAGTGTCTAGGTTTCCCACACTTCCAACAAGTCACTTTTAGTTTTTTGTTAGGATTAGCTTTGGTATCATGATGTTTACGTTTACCCCTATTTTCATTATTCCTGGAGGGGTTGTTATGCTCTACCACATTGACAACTGAAGGACCAGCAACATTGTTGCCTTTTGGCTTGTTACTATCTTGCGCCTGGAGGGACTCCTAAATGCGCAGATGATTATCCAACTCAACAAGAGTTAATTCCTCTTTCAAATGTTTTAAGGTGTGATTGAAATCTTTCCATGAAGGGGAAGTTTATCAATTATACATGAGACATGAATAGATTCATCCATGTTCATTTTGTGTTGTGTAAACCTTCCAAGTAAACAAAGAAGTTCATTGTATTGTTCCAAGACTAGTCTTGAATTAGTCATTTTGTAATTTGTAAGATTACTAATGATTAGCTCTTGACAATACCTTTTAAATATATATATAAATAAATATATAATACTTATAAATATATAATATAATGATAAGAATCAAAAATCTCAATTGTAGTAAACCGGAAGTATGATTCCTGGGTCGTTTCCCGACGAGGCATGGATTTGAAAATCGAGTTTTGGTTTGTGAACAATGCTTGAATGATCAAAGATTTGATTTGGTTATCTATTTCTTCAATTAAAAATGCAAAAACAAGTAAAAGAAACCCTAAAACGTAAGCAATTCAAGTTAAAACCTAAAACGGGAACGTAAAAACGCGACTTAAAAACCTAAATTATCAAAATTTAATCCTAAAATGATTATTTCACTTTTAATAAACCCTAAGTGACTAAAATGTAAGAATAAAGAAAACTAGACCAAAAACGAAAGTGATTTGAGCTTAAAAACACGAAAAAGGAGAACGGGAATCAAAACCCGTTCTTTAAAAAACCAAAATTTAAAATTTTAACCCTACGAATGCAAATTTATTTTTCCTAGGTCATAAACGATAAAAATTTTTTTTTTAAAAGAATTATATTTTTTTGATTTTTATTTAATTTTTTATGATTTAAAAACAGTTTTAAAAAGAAAAATTAATTAAAAATAGTTAACTAAACGGGAAAAATATGAAAACTTCAGAGAAAGTGCATTAATCAGTGAAGATTATAGGAAAAATAAAAAGTTTGAAACTTAGCTTATAAATAAGCCAAAAGTAAGCTAAATAGGGGCTGAAAGCTTATAAAGGAAAAAGGGGTTAAAACAATAGATTATGCAAACTATATTGGAAAAGTCCCAAGGGCACGTTTGGCAGCAAAGGTTGTGTGTGAGGTGCTTAGTTTGCAAAGGGGAGGTCATGGGTTCGACCCCCATGACCTCTTCTTTTTAAAACACTTTTTTTTTCAATTTTATTTTATACCACTATCAAACCAGCCAAAATAAGTATTTATAAAAAAATGACTTTTTATGAACCTTAAAATAAGCTGGAAAAATAAGCAAAAATCAGGGCAGTTTAACCTTTTTTTTCTTTTTGCACAAAGGACCTAAGGGCTAATCTGTTAAGCCAATTTAAGCTCAAATAAGCTTGTAAAACAAAAATAATAAGCAAAGACAGATGCCAACCTATACCTAATAAGCACATATCATCAAAAATAAGTCAATAAAGATAAGCTAGAAGTGGGCTGCAAAAAGGGACAGAGTGCTATATCTACTAAGGCACTAAAAGCTTAATTGTTTGCTTATTCTAGGACTAATAAGCAATAGGTAAAGGGAAATAAGCATAGGCAGATATCAAGTTACATCTAAAAAACATTTATGAACAAGATTAAACAAAGAAAACAAGCACATAAACATAGAAAAGCTCATAAGAAAAAAGGCCTAACCTATAAGCCAAACAGCCCTTGGGGGAACTTTTGAGCTTATTTTTAAGCTAGTGAATGGAAAATTATGATAAAAGGACTTGTTCAAACTTAAACTACGCACTATAAGCTATCTAAATTAACAATTAAAAAGAATTTTGAAAAAAGTTCAAACTATGAAAAAGCTAAATCAAAAGGTCTGTTTAAACTCAGCATATGCTGAGTTTGGGTTTCATTTTTGAAAGAAAAATGGGATTTTTCAGCCTTAATTCTAAGCAAGAAAAAAGACCCTTTAAAACTAAAATAAGCTGAAACAAGTGAAGGCTGTACTACAAACTACTTGCAAAACAAAAATCGAAACCTACCCTGGATTCTAACAGGTTGATATTTAAGATTGAAAAGGTACATTTGGGGCTAACTTGCAACTGATATGAAAAAGGAAATGGAAATTTCATATGCTTAAACCAAACCACAAGTGTGCTGACCTAAAACTACTAATTCTAACTCATATTTAGGCATAGGAAACTCACAAATGAACTTGAAAACATTACTTAAAGAACCAAGATTTAAACATACAGGATAAAAAATGGCAGTGCACAGATGAAAACTTAGAGTCTACATTCAACTTTTAACACAAAATCAAACTTAATAACTGACTTTTTACCTCACTTATGGCTAACCTAAGTTACTTCAAATGTCAAAAACCCACTGTGACCCGTTTTGACCCACTGACTGGTTTAAACCAAACACCCCTTTAACTATTAAAAATTGATTTTTAAAGTGATTAAGAGAGATTTGAGTTAAGGGTTTTGAAAACAGATGAGTACACACTAATATTGAGCAAGAATAAGCAAAAAGTAACAACAAATAAGCAGTAAATAAGCAAGTTAAAATAAGCAGTATCAAAAGCAAGTTAAGGACAGATTTAACAATAAACGTAAACAAAGCACAAATAAGCAATAAAGAAACACATATAAGCATAAAACACAGAAATACGCAAGAAAAAGCAATGATAAGCATAAAATAAGCAAATGAATAGTAAAATGCAAAAATTGGAAAAAGTAGACTCACAATTGTCCTTAGCTTTTGGCAAGACAATAAGCACTCAAAATGCTTATAAACCTTTCCTAAAGCTTCCCAAGAAGCACTAAACCCAAGGCCTTCCATTGCATACCATGCTCCATTGAATCTTGAACAAATATCTTGATAAATAAAACAGTAACTTTTAAAAACTTTGGTAAAAGCTTTTATGAATAAAACAGCTAGTATAAGCTTAAAAGGGCTTATGTAAATGACTTGTAAACAGGAAATCACTTGAGTGCAATAAGCTTAAAAGGACAGAATTTGAAATAACTTGTAAACTTGAAATTTTGCATTAACTTTTAAACGATGATTACAAAGCTTGAATTTAAATGATAATATTTAAAAGACTTAAAACATAAATTTAAAACATTGAAAAGTAAATTTTAAAACTAAAAACTAAACTCTCTCTCTGTTCTTCTGTCTTCTTATAGGCAGTGTGTCTTCAAGCCTTTGTGTTAGTTGTGTTTCTTTTGTGAGGACTTCATAAGCTCGATCTTGAACCTCCAATATTCTTGGAGCCCAAGCCAATTAATCCTAACCCTTTATCAATGTCCTTGTGCACTTGTCCAATGGGGTGTTTTAGGATTGCCATGGTGGATGTGAGCCCATGTGGGGGTGGGGTTATGATGGGATGGTGATGTTCTTGTCTTGGGATGAAAGAATCTGTGTATTTGTTGCAAGGACAGGACACACACAAAGCGTGAGTTGAGGAAGATAAACAGTAGAGGCGGGAAAAAAAGGGAGTTATAAGGGTGCAGGGCAATAGTTTGGGGTTTTGACAGGATAGGTCCCTAAAAGTGATAAGAGTGTTTGCAGTAGAAGTCCGTGTGGTGATGTAACTTTAAAGGACTTGGCAAAAAAGGTCCCTCAAAGTGTTATGAGTGTTTGCAGTTACAGTCCTTAAAGGACTTAACCGAGTTAAGTATAAAAGGGTTGGGCTAACATTGTTACGTGCAAATGGGCTTATACTTGTGGTCTTGGCCGGTTTATGTTTAAAAAAAGAATTGGGCCTTTATTTAAACTTTGGACTTTTAAGTCTTCATGAAATGTTTAAAAGGTCTGACCCGGCCTATTAGATGGGTACGGGTGGGCCCATTTAACATTTCTTCGGTTTCGGCTTTGACTTTGACTGTTGACTTTTTGGTCTTTGACTTCGACTTTGACTTTTACGCTTTTCCATTCCGTGCTCGGTTTTATCGTTTTTGGCTTGATTTTTTGTCCTTTTCTCAGATATCCATTTCCTGCACAATATAAGTGAAAACATACAAATACAATGTATTTTTGGTACGTTTCTGGTCATTTAAGTATGATTTTAAAGGTTAAAGGTATGTGTATTTAGGCACATACCAACTAACAAGGAACTTCTTACTTAAGGCATCCTCAGCTATATATTTGGCCTCCAAGGAATCCTATAGTTCTTTGAAAGTTTCAACATTTTGGTAAATATGAAACAAGGAATCAAACATACCATTTGGGATTAAACCTCTGCAGACATAATTGTCATTGTCCTATTTGGCCCTCTTCCTGGCTTGTTCCACAGTTGGATTATCATCTCCATCTTTAAGCATGGGAGTAGTCAGCACATACACCACACTCATAATGGAAAGCAAAAAGTGCATCTTCTTATGCCATCTTCTAAAGTCTACCCCTTCACACTTTTCAAGCTTGGCAAAGTTTGAAGGCATATGTTTTATAGCAGCAGCCTTTGATTATCACAAAATAGTTTAGTTTGATTGTTGGTGTTTGTGAGCCTAGATTAGGGAAAAGATAATCAATAACCTAGCTACATACCAAAGATGGTTACCGGATATCAATTGGAATCATGTAATCACTTTTCAAAGTAACTATTCGACCCTAATGCCTAGGTATCATGAATATCTACTTAGGATAAGACCAAATGTATGTTCTTGTGTGAGGCACCAATCTAGAACCCTTGTGCATCTAAGTGTTTAGGTTTTTTTGTTTTCTTCGTGCAATTATGATCTCCTATTTATAAGAGAGTACTCAAGTTCTTGGTCAAACAATTATGAGAGATTATAGGAGATATAATCTCATCCATAATTAGTCTCCTTGATTTTAAGAATTAGTGGTAACACGACCCATTAATATGGTCATTATTATAATTGTAACTTACCATAAGAAATGGTCAAATTAGTTATAAGTCATTGAATTCAATCCAGAGTGTTATTTATTCAAACATTAGCTGACCCTCTAAGGAGCACACCCTCGCTGATAGTTCAATACTGAAACAATCCACTGATGAGTTAACCCACTAAGGATACTTCCTCTTATGGATTACTCTCTGATGATATCCTTCTGCTTACTTGGAAGTGAGTTCCAAAGCTGAAGCCATCAGTCCTTTGATAAACATTCTTCAGTGAAGAGTGAACTCACTGAACTTCATCAGCAACCTCTAAACTTCATCAAAAACATGAATTCACTTTTATCCATTATTAGAGTCAAGGTGTTCAGTGACCTCTGGGTGTACACTCCGTACCTCCATCCCCATTAACCGATATGAACTGAACCCTAAAATTGAGCTAAATTTCCAACAGCAAATGGATCTTCAAAAGAAAGCTAAAGGTAGATGGAAGTATAGAAGAGTTCAAGGCAAGGTTGTTCATTGAGGGATTTAGGTAAAATTTAGGGACAGACTACTTTGATACTTATGCTCTAGTAGCTCGTATCAGTACCATAAGACTATTGATTGCTATGACATCAATTCACAATTTGATTATTCATCAGATGGATGTGAAGACATCTTTCTTGAATGGTGAATGGGAAGATGGGTTTATATGAACCAACCTCAGGGCTTCGTCAAGCCTGGCAATGAAAACAAGGTTTGTAAACTGATTAAGTCTCTTTATGGACTAAAGCAGGCACTTAAGCAAAGGCATCAAAAAGTTGATGAAGTGGTTTTGTCTAATGGTTATTTACTTAACCAAGCTGACAAATGTATATATAGCAAATTTGATGATTCTGGTAAAGGAGTCATCATTTGTCTATAGGTTGATGACATGCTGATCTTTGATACTGACCATGTTCAGGTTGATCTGACAAAGAATTTTTTGTCATCAAGGTTATCTATAAAGGACATGGAGGAGGCTTATGTTATCCTGGGTATAAGAATTAAACATGAAAGTAATGATATAGCAATTTATCAGTCTCATTATATTGAGAAGGTACTAAAGAAATTCAATTACTTTGATTGCACTCGAGTGAGTACTCCTATGGATACAAAAGGTTCTCTATGAAGGACATGGGAGAGGCTGATGTTATCTTGGGTATAAGGATTAAACATGAAAGTAATAATATAGTAACTTCTTAGTCTCATTATATTGAGAATGTACTAAAAAATTCAATTACTTTGATTGCACTTCGGTGAGTACTCCTATGGATAGAAGTGAAAAGCTGATGCCTAATAATGGTTAGTCTGTCTCTCAACTTGAGTATTATAGGGTGATTGGCTTCTTGATGTATGTCATGACTTGTATAAGGCTTGACATTGTATTTGATGTGGGTAAACTGAGCAGGTATACTAGTAATCCTGGCACTCAGCACTAGCAAGCAATTCAGCGGGTACTGAAGTACTGAAAGGAGACCATGGACTATATATTGATGTATACTAGCTATCCTTCAGTGTTGGAAGGTTACACTAATGCAAGCTGGATCAGCAATACTAAAGAGAATTCGTCTACCCGTTGATGGGTATTCTTGCTTGGTGGTGGTGCAATTTACTGGGCTTCTAAAAAGCAAACTTGCATTACTAGTTCAATAATGGAATCTGAATTTATGGCTCTAGCAGCTGCGAGTAAGGAAGCTGAATGGTTAAAAAACTTGCTTCTTGAGATTTCATTATGGTCTAAACCTATAGCACCAATTTCTATCCCCTATGATAGTGCTGCTACATTGGCAAAGGCTTATAGTCAGATGTACAATGGGAAGTCTAGACACCTAGGTGTCAGGCATAGCATGATTTGTGAGCTAATCACGAATGGGGTGGTATCCATAGAGTTTTCGAGGTCACAACAAAAAATAGCTGATCACTTGACGAAGGGATTAGCTAGAGACTTGGTTATAAAGTCTGCTGAAGGGATGGGTTTAAAAGTCCAACTAAGTCACTGAATGCTAGGACACCCAACTCCCTATTGAGGAAACTTGGTAGCTGAGTTCAATGTGGAAAGATGAACGTTTAGTGAACTAAAGCACATGTATTTACATATCATCCCAAGGATGTGCTTGGAAACTTCTAAAAAGGAGGACGAATTCTTTACTTCTTAATGGTCAATTTCTTTGAAAAAGTGCCTAGCATGAGCATGAATAAAGAGGAACCACCTATGTAAATGTTGAGGTTTGACCGCTTAAGGGAGCATGGACTTTGGCTCTTACAATATTTATGAATTGGATATGGATACATGGCTTGTAATGGTGTTGGGAGTTTCTTAAGTGTTTGAAAACTTGTGTGTATTTTATCTTTAGATATTCAAATGGGTTGAAGGGATCAATTCTTAAAACACCCTGATTCTCTAATATTTAAACATGTAATATACTAATATGGAAATTCAATCCTATGGACATTTTCATTTGTGCACTTGTTTTGTTTAATGTTTTTTTTCATGCAAAGGAATTGTACTAAATTAGGGAGGATTGTTGGAAATTTAGTTCAATTGTAGGTTCAGTCCATAGCGGATAATGGGATTAGAGGTATGGAGTGTACTCCCTTAGGTCACTGAACACCTAGACTCTGATAGTGGTTAAGTATTGTTCAATATGATGATATTCAGTGAGTTCACTCTTCAGTGAGTGATACTCTGGACTGAAGGATTCATCAGCTCATGAGTTCAGTGAAAGCTAAAGGATCTCATCAGCGGAAGCATGGAAAAGCTGGTAGTGAACTGATAAGCTTTGTGGAAAACTAAAAGAGGGGTTGAATAGTTTTACCGCTTTTTAATTTAAGGTTTATGTATGTTTGTAAAACTTAGATTCAACTTTTTGTGAATCCAATACTCGCACAATATGAACAATATAAGTATATGAAACGATAAAGTAAAACAAGAGATAAGAGTAAGAACAATCAAACCACAATGCGATGATTTATAGTGGTTCGGTAACGAAGCACCTCTTCGCCCTACTCCACTCCCCGAGCACCAAACTTGAGAGTTTTCTTCACTATGTCAACAAACTCCCTTATGGCGGAGAAAACAGTACACAACGTTGCTTACACCAATTTACGACACAATGCTAAATGTCGAGTTCTAATCTTAGCTAGAACCAATCTAACACAACACAACTTCACGACTTGATCACGACTTCACAACTTCACAACTTCTTCACAACTCCACACCTTCTTTACAACTTTATAACTTCTTCATAACTTCAACACTTCACTTCACCACACTACTTATATCACAACTATCTAACACTACTTGTTAAGATCACCACGATCTAACTATACTTACAAAGATCATAAAGATCTAGCTACTACACACAACTTACAAGGTATACAATTGATTTACAAATATGTGATATGAATGCAACAAGATTGCTATGCACACTAAGGTGTAATACTTCTTTACTTGATGAAGAAAGTATTCTTCTCTTGCACTTGAGGGATTAAGCTTGGATCACTTAGAAACAAAGCTTTATGATTAAATGATCAAAGGATTTAGAGAGATGTGTGGGCTGTTTTAGAACAGAAAGAATGAGTGCAAAAGGTGAGAAAAATATTGGGGAATAGTCCGGTATTTATAGGACAAGCTGGAAAGAGAGGGTCTATGGCCGGTCCACCTTAAATAGGTGCGACCCATTGTTTATAATTAAGGGGGCCGCCAATGTTTTTTAGGGGCGCCCATTTTCAGACGATCATCTTTTTGTCCTATGTGGTTTACTGATTTTTTTCTAGCCGTTTTAGTTCACGAAAATTTGAAATTCAAAATGTTTATTTTGAATAAAACATTTCTTTTAAATGTAGAAAATGTTTTGTGATGTTTATTTACAACATTTTATAAAAGTTTGAGGTTGAATAAAAATTTCCTTTGATCATAAAATGCATTAAGCATTTATTTATTCATACCTTTAAGTGATGTAAATGTTGAAATGAGAATTAACTCCTAATTACTTGTTTACGTTTAATTTTACGTTGAACGTTTTTATATTTTGTGATTATCAAAACGTAAAGGTGTGAAAGATATTAATAATGTTTTTAGGCATTATATTTCTATCAACAAGCTTGTAACTAACTTGTCCTATTATTATGGCAAGTTTTACTGTATTATATTATCAAGATATGATAATAACATTAACCACTTATACCTAAAATCAAGGAGGATAATTATGGAAGATATTATATCTCCTATAATCTCTCATAGTTTCTTGAGGTTAGGGTTTTGAGTATATCCCCTATAAATAAAGGATCATAAACTACATGGAATACACAACACAGAAAACCTAAAAACTGCCTAGAACAAGCACAAACACTTAGTTTTATTCCAAGGAGGTATTCGTGTAACCCAGGCATAAGGTCAAATACTCTTCTTTGGAAAGTTATTACACGACTTCAAGTGATATCCGGTAACCATCTCTGGTAGTAATTAGCTAGGTTATTGTTTGTCTTTACCCTGATGTGGGACACACAGATCTAACAGACACAAGCTTTACAGCCTCAAACGATGTTTTTAACAGCTTTTTATGTTATCTTTAATAGCTTTGTATGTTGTTTTTATAATGTGTAGATGGACTCTTGCGCATTCGTAAATTACATATTAGCTTATCGTACAAAGCTAATCTCACGTCAGGGAAAGAGGAGGGACATTAAGCATCACACCCGCACACGTATATGTTAACTTAGGTCTCAAGCCATTAAGCGTCATCAAATGCATTACATCAGGTAACATTTTTATTTCATTTTGCCTGTAGTGTATGCAATAAATGATTATAATATACATTTTTTCAAGCTATCAAACAACTTAAAATAATGTCATATAAGTACTTAGGAATAACAAGACACACTTTAATCGAAGATGGAAGAAAAAAACATGTTATTTACTAGCCCAAACGGGTTTCCATTATCAATGGCATTGCTGATGGTTATTCGTGTTTTAGGTTTCTGTTTGGATTCAATATTATCATAACAGATTAGAAACTTTACTAAACTATATCGCTTTATGAAATGAAAAAGAATACATTTGGCTTCGTTTTCTAAACGACCCGTTGATCGCTTAGAGGCACGAAATGTGCTGCTGTTCACGCATTAAAGGGGCTTAAGTTCATTAGTAAGAATGATGGTAGTGTAGTATGGGTTGATTTAGAGAACATGTTTAATGATCTGAATAAGGAAACCAACGGGTTACTACCATGTCACTTTTTGGCAAA
>BQNB010050637.1:15461-41413 GCA_026074375.1 Tanacetum coccineum
AAATTCATAGGTTTATAATAAATAGTGTGAATACAAGTCATCATAAGAGTGGGTTACGTTGTTATACACCCATAAGTGTAATAATTGCAATGAGTACAATTATTATGGAAATCAGTATTATTACGTCTAAGCTCATGGCACTCAAACTGACTTGTGTATATATCAATAATGATATATATAAAGATAATGGCCCCCGAGTAGGTAATTGTCATATACCTATAAGTTTTAAATATAGTGTGTTTGGTTACCTATCCGGCTAACACAAACGGGAGTCGTCAAGTCCAATAGGCCTATTCACAATATTCGTGTTCACTCGCAATGCAAGTCATTAATGGTCCATGATGGTCGGGGGTCTTCTGGCATAAAGGGACTTTGACAACAGATGTAATAATATATCAGGATAGCATACATTTAGAAAACACTTATACATGGTTTATAGCATGTATCCGCGAGGGGGTTTATAAAACATTTAAAAGAGTTAAATGCAAGGCTATGAACTCACCTTAACAGTATAAGGAAATCTTATTGATGGCAAAAGTATATCAAGTGAAAGTAACGGCTTCGTCATGCAACTTGGGGTGATATGTCAAGTCTTAGTGTGATTGTTTATGTTTCAAAACTTCATAAAGTTTAACGTATATCTTTGATTTATTAAATTATGGAAATATTGTATCGCTATTTGGGCTATCATAATCCAGAGGCCATGTAGTATCGTTTGAGGAGCCAGGGCACTTTAAATCGTAAACCCAGCAAACTCGTCAAAACGAGAACTTAAATGAAACCCTTCATATGAAATTCCCTAGTAACGTGATACGATAAGATTTTAAGTTTCTTCAAAAGTTAGTCGATGTTAAATATATAACGTAATTGTTTTATAATGCGTCGATCGGTGATTAATAACGATTAATGTGTCGGGTTTTAATAAAATAGAGTTTTATAATCTTAATATATATTTTTATAATTTATATAAAAATATTAAACTTTATATTTTTAAGTTTGTAAAATTGGCAATATATACCCTTGGTTTATAGACTTTTACAACTTTAGTCCTTTATATATAAAGTATATATAATTTAAACCTTTAACTTTGAAACTTGGAAAAATAGGTCCTTATAGTTATAACTTTAGAATAATGACATTTTCAGCCCCTTTAGTTATAAATTTCAGAAAGTTATGATATATACCCCTATGCATGGAAATATTTGCAAAACAAGTCCAAAAAGCCAATTCCAAATGATATTTGCAGGTTATAGTTTATTAGAATAAGCTAAAATAAGATGTTCTAATGTAACAAAAGTTTAGAAAAAGGATTCGTTAGCTAGAAAACCAAAACGGGTCATTTTTAGGGTTTTAACCAAAAAACGCATAGGTTTGAGGATTCAAAGCTTCAAATAAGAGTTTATATATGATCTTAAGAGTATTATGAATATTCTAATACAGATTATAAGTTTATGGAACAAGATCTTAGGCTTACTTGAGCTAAAATGGGTCAAAATCGGTTTTTCGGGTTCGTACGTCTAGTAACGACTTCAAGGGCTCCTTTCTCTTGATTCTTGGCTTCTATTCTGAGCTTAGGGACTTCACTTGATCCTTCTTGGTCTGAGTTAAGACTCCATTGTTTTATTTGATTAGTTTTGAGGTGTGGTTTAAAAGGGTGGGGAGTTCGGCTATTTATAAGGCTCATAACCCTTGTTGACCAAGTTTTGAGCTTGGAGTAAGGACCAAGGGTGTAGGGGGATGACTAAGGATGTCCTAGGGTGAGTATGGTGGGCTAGGAATGTAGCTAAGCAAGGTGGAAGGAGGTTGAAGGGGTTTATGAAGGTTCGGCTAGAAAGGGGTGACAAGTAGGTGACAAGGCCACCTTGGTGGCCAAGGGTTGTGATAGAGGTGCTTGTAAGCTGCTTGGTGACATAAGGGTGAGGTCATGGAGGTGCTTGGTTAATGGATTGGTAAAAAATGGACAAAAAATAAAAGAAAAGGGGTCTGGGTTGGATTAGTTTTGGGTTAGGTTTTGGACTTTAAATTCATATCAGAGGTAAAGGTTTAGGATATGTATTTAGGGTTAAGTATTAGTGATATGATTAAGGTTAAGTGTATAAATTTAAGTTTAGGGCTTAACTTAAGGTTTAGGGTTTAGTGTTAGGTTTTAAGTGAAATTAGGGTTTTAGGGTTTCATTTAGGGTTTAGGGTTTTAAATTAGGTTTTAAGATGACTTAGAGTTTAGGTTTAGGGTTTAGAAGTCATGCATTAAGTGCTTGTACCTTGTGCTGTAGGGGTGGTAAGAAACTAAAGTGATATAGAAGGTAAAATGACCTAGTTTGACTTTCTTGTATTATTGACTTATACATTGAGCTTTAGAAAGTTGTAACTTGATTCAGGAGGGAAAAGATATTCAAATGTTATGCTATGATACTTGTACACATGCTTTAAAGGCTTGTACATTTATTTTATATGTATACAAATACAAAATAAATAGGGTTTTGACATATAACGTTCAATGTTTTAATGCTTGTTAAGATATAACGTTTTGAAACGTACAATAAATGGATAATGACTTGGTAAAAATGATATTTAAGATATAGACTTTAACATCTAAGGATGTTTACATGATATAGACATAGAATAGAGATGGCAATGGAGTTGAGTTTCGTGAGCTCGTTTACCTTTAGAGATGCAAGTTACTAGCATAATGAGATAAAGCAAAATTTCCCTGTAAAAAATGTAGGTATATATAAATAGATGGAATAATACAATGCACTACTTTTAATAATGGATAATTATATTGATGAAAATTAACGGGATTGTACTATCTCCATCCCTTAAAAGAAATCACGTCCCTAGAATTAGGTTGATAGCCGGAGTGGTGGATTAAAAAACAGATGTGGAAAATTATGGCAGCGAATTTATTCTATTCTTTCCGCGGTCCCATGTAAATTCTAGTCTCTTTTAAGTTCCACTTAAACTTGATGATTATAGGTATACGACTCTTGTTTCATTGCTTGACTTTCTCGATCCATAATCTTCATGGGTTCATCTACAAAGTATGAGTTTGTCATCAAGTCGAAGCTCTTTCATTGGAATGACAAGGGATTCGTCAGATAAGCATTTCTTTAGAATAAAATGTGGAAAGTACTGTGGGCATTACTAAGCTCTTTAGGAAGCTCTAGTTTGTATGCCACTGATCCAATCCGTTCAAGGATTTTGAATGGTCCAATGTACCGGGGGTTAAGCTTTCCTCGTTTTCCAAATCAGATGACACCTTTATGAGGTGATACTTTCAACATAACACGATCTCCAACTTAAAATTCTAAAGGATTTCATCTTATATTGGCATAACTTCTCTGCCGATCTCTTGCATCTTGCAAGCGTTGTCGAATTTGCACTATCTTTTTAGTGGTTTCATGGATTATTTCTAGTCCTGTAAGTTGAACATCTCCAAATTCGGCCCAGCAAACAGGTGATCTGCACTTTCGACCATAAAGTGCCTCAAATGGCGCTGCCTTGATACTGGCATGGTAATTGTTATTGTATGAAGAATCTACCAATGGTAAGTGTCCTTTTACCAGCCGTTTCTAAATCTATAACACATGCTCGAAGCATGACATCGAGAGATTGTGGAATGGTGTCCTTATACTTTGTCTCACGGTTTACGGGATGATATGCCGTACTCATGTCTAATTGAATACCTAAAGCACCTTTATAGATTGTAATGGATTGCCAGAATCTGGATGTGAAATGACTATCACGATCTGAAATGATAGATATTGGCAAGCCATGCCGGGAGACTATTTCTTTGATGTATAACCTTGTAAGGGTTTCCATACTATCTGTCTCTTGAGTAGGGATGAAGTGTGCGGATTTGGTAAGGCGATCGACAATGACCCAGATTGTGTCCATTCCCCGATTGAGGTTTGGGCAGGTTGTAATGAAACCCATTGTGATTCTCTCCTATTTCTACATAGGAATCCCCGGTTGTACCAGTAAGCCGGATGGCTTTTGACATTCTGCCTTAACTATAGAACATGTTAAACATTTGCCAACATATTCAACGATGATTGCCTTCATGTTAGGCCACCAATAGAGTTTCTTAAGATCCTGATACATCTTGTCAGAACCTGGGTGAATGGAAATTTTGATTTATGAACTAAGCATGACCAAGACACACAGATTACAAAGAGTTGGTAACTACTTTGGTTCTTAATACAATGAGTTCCATCAAGACGTATTTCAAATGCTTTATCTATTCTTCGTAAGTTTTCAGCCTTGATGTTTTCTTCTTTGAGTGCTTCGGTTTGAGCTTTAAGAATTTGTAAGGGTAAGTTTGGATGAATGGTCATAACTTATGATCTAACTCGGAGTGGTTTTGGATTCCGTTCCTTCTGGCTTAAGGCATCTGCTGACAACATGTGCCTTCTATTATGTTAGCGAATTTCACAATCGTAAGTCCTGTAAGCAATCCTAACCAACGGCGTTGTCACACAAATCATGTTAACTCTTTCTGATCAAGATAATCAGAAGACTTTTATGATCAGTGAACACAGTACACTTTGTACCGTATAGGTAGTGTCTCCAAATTTTAAGAGCGAACACAACTGCTCCTAATTCGAGATCATGAGTGGTATAGTTTTCTTCATGAGGTTTGAGTGTCGTGATCGATAGCCCATAACTTTTCGCTCTTTGCATTAACGCCGCATCCCAGACCTTGATGGATCATCACAGTAAACACCAAAATCGTCGTATCCATCTGGTAATTGCTAAGATGGAGCTTCACAAAGCATCCTGTTTTAGTAATTGAAAACCGACCTCTTGATATCGCACCAGATAAACTTCTTTTTTTCTGGTGATAATTTAGTCACGAATTGCAATCTTTAAAAAAACCTCGATGAATCTCCGGTAGAAGCCAGAAAGTCCTAATGTAATCCCCAAAGATTCACAAGCTAAACAAGAATGATCTCGTAGGTCGGGGAGGATGAACAAATGAAAGCCATATTATTAGTTGAGAGAAAAGGGAAGAAGTGTATTCTAGAGAGAGAAACACGACACACCTTATACAAAATTATGAATCCTCACACCCTCCATGGAAGTATAAGGGAATATATATATATAGCACTGGACATCGATCTACTTACAACACTTGACATTTCTATCCCAGATAGCGCGTGTCCGGCTAATGTAAACTAATGTAATTCCGTATTAGCCGACATATTTTAAGGCTAACAATCTTCCTCCGATATGTGGGCATACGGAATTACTTACATTGTTCCTAACAAGTACAAATACAACAAAATAAAATGACATCCAAGGCGCTTCCAAAGCTGAAGATGACGTCTTTGTCTTCTAGTCTTGATACTTGTACTCCAGCTTGGATCTTCTTTGTCTTGACTTGTTCTGGAACCATTGTAGTATGCATGAGTTGGATTAACTTCCTCCCAATTCATGCAACATGTCTTTAAAAGCTTTCTTTATAGACTCCTTTTTACGAATTTTCTGAACAGTTCCCCCAACAAACATACCGTAGCTTGAGAGCATATTCCTGAAACGTTGTTGTAGAGCTCGAACGATCTTCTAACATTGACATTTAAAGTGCACAACGGAATTTTGTAGAAGAAACATCACGCACCCACTAAATACTGCTTCTATAACTGTATCGGCATTCGGTCCTTGGTGAATAACCCGATTAGGGGGGAACATGCAAGAGATCAGCAACAATTCTTCTCACGCATGCAGAATACTTTCCAAACCTACTAAGTGACGTAGTAATAAACTACTTCCCCTGGAAGGTTGACCTGAAAGCAATCAAATATTCAAAGTACACGTTTTCCCCCATGATGGTTTCGAAGCTCTCGGAAGCATCATTGACGTGGACGACCATATACACGAGAAGATATCTTTGTCATAAGCAACAATCTTGAAAAGTTATGAAAGACATTGAAGAACTTTGAAAGATTTTGCTGAGACTGTGAAGTATCATTGACGTTTGTAGCTTCAAATATCCCATGAGAGTTGCTGATCACATCTCAACCTTTTACTCTCTGGCTAACTTACCAACCTCGTATTCTGTCGGCTATTGCTGTGACCACTTGGTGAAGTAAACCCGATATACCAAACTTGAAAATGAAGTAGAATTCCCCATATTTGTTACTTAAGCTTGCACTGTTCTTGATTGAAGAACGGTGCAGAAGAATAGCCTTTAATACCCTAAACCACGCCAGCCCCACATACACAGAGTGGTGAAATACACTCAACTAAGAGCCAAAATAAGTACAACACCTCTTGAGACTATCCACATCGGCATCTGCGTGTGACACTGAGCACTACAATGTAACTCCTTTAAGTGATAGCTATAACCCGTGAGTACTACAATGTAACTCCTTACATCGGGTATAACTAGATAATCCAAGTCTTCAACCATAACTGTATACGTTCAAGCAAGACTCAAAAACGATAGATTGGGTGTAGAAGAAAAAGGGTGTAGAAAAGTCGAAGAATCTCGATGATGAAATAAGTAGACGCCTTCGTGAAACCCACTTCAAAGCTCAAATAAAGGATACCAAATCAACTTCGTCATCACTTGACATTAAAATCCAAATCCCATACCCGTATTGACGTTTACGTTTTGAAACTTATTCAGATCGTTTTTTAGTGATTATGTATCGTGTTGTTGTGTTGTTGAAATCAATTAACATCACAAGAGGGATTTTACAATTCTAATGATATAAACCGTAAAAATACATCGACTTTTAACGGGATTTACTAAATCAAGAAAAAACCGTGAATATAAAAAAATTGTAGTAGTGTGAAATTCGTTGTTGAAACATGAAGTACGTAGCTTTTGTTAACTATTGATGATCAAAAAAAATGTCTAACGTTAAGTTGTACAGGCAAGGACAAAACGTTGCACGAGTTTTAACTAAAGGTTAAATGTAGCAACAATGGAGCTAACATCAAAATGGGGGTACCACCCCCCCCACCCCTTGAAAGTTATGAGGGGTTTTGCATGTGTAACTTTTAATTCTAGGTAAATTAATGAAAAATTTCCCGACCATATTTTATTTTCATCACTTTCGTAACAAATTAAAAGATATATGACGGTTTTATGTATTGATCTCGCTGAGTGATACGGTAATCGTCGGTGAAATCCGAAAATAACCCACGTTGATTACGAAAAAACGAATCACTAACAACAACGTGACTATTATAAGTCGTTAGTCAAACCGATACTCGAAACCGAAAAACCGAAAATTGTTAAAAACGTTAAGATTTTTGTGTTCCCACCGTTGGATCCTCAAAAAACTGCCTCGTTTAGGTCCTTTATAAAATCTACTTAGTTCGGTCCTCAAAGAACACTTTCAAGTCGGTTATTGCTAGTTCGGTTCAAAAAAAGATCGACTAATCGGTATATCTAGTTCGGGTCTCGTCGGATTCGGATGTCCAAATAAGATCACCAATCGTTCTGTCCAAACAAAGACACTCGATCGATCCAAACAAAAAACACACCCTCGTTCGGATCCCAACGAAAAACCACTCGTTCGATCCAAACAAAGACCACTCGTTCGGTCCAAACAAAAACCACTCGTTCGGTCCAACGAAAAACCACTCGTTCGGCCCTATTTAAAAAACTTGTTCGGTGACTTCTTTCGATCTTGTGTTGAGCTCAACAAAAAAACAACAATTATTGTAACTGAAAATCGGATACAACTTTTTTTTTAAAAACAAAAGAAAATGTTGGAATGTAGGAGACACAACATAAAAATGTTGTGTTTCCTTAGATGAAACAAGACTTTTGTGATTGATATATTCTTTTGTGATGAAAACGTGGACAAAAACAAAAAAAAAATCACGAAACCCCACAACGAAAAACAAAACACAATACACCCCCCAGGTTAGCTCTGGTACCAATTGTTATCCAAAAGCTAATCCATTTTCACAACATAAGCTATACCCAAATAACAAAAAATATAGAAAAGAGAAGAGAAAAGTTGGAAATTTATTAGAGAGAAACTAGAGATGGAAGATACACCACACACAAACAATGCAAATGTAAGCCAACACCTCTCCATGGTGTGAAGAGGGTTCAATTGATACCCAATGTCCAACTAGTAGGCGTTAAGGGCATTCTACTTTTGGGCCCCGGGCCGGGCTTGGCAATCTTGGGCTTTGAGCCCGAAACACTAACAAAATTAGATTACAAACCAAGCCCGTTGAACCCGACTAGCCTATTACTTAACAAGACTAATTACGACTAATAAGACCGATAACATTCTTGTTCGACTTATATAAAATTAAGGCTAACACAAAGAGCTTATAGAGCTTATTAGCTTGATTTTGAATACATTTAAACCATAACTGCTCAAAAGTAAACATAATTTAAGGCACAATATAAATGAAATTTGAATTTTATTAAAACTGAAAGTGATTACAAGCTTTTGAAAAGTAAGTTACATCAAATGAAAGATAATAAGCTAAAAAATTACATAATAAGCTATTAAATCTACACTACTCCTACTCCTACTAGATGCCTTTACTTATGGTGAATGAACCATCTATTTATAGCAACGAGAAGATGATTCTAGAGCTTGGAGGAGCATCCTTAATCCTTCATCTCAACCTTTGATTCTAAATCCGTTTCTTTGATAGCCTTTAGGATTGCCAGTGTGGACTCCTAAGTGTCAGACGTGTCCAAGGAAGTTCTTCTAGAAGGATGGGGGTGAAATGCATTAAACCCAGTTTAATTACTTTTTGTATGAAACAAGTGGAGGAAAGAAGAACGATAAAAAATAATTTTTGACTACGTGTTTGACGCCGTGGTTTTATAAGTGTTTTGGTGATCAACCGGGTAATGGAGGAATGGGCCTGGGTATTAAGAGGTGATTTTGGATTGGATTAATGAATTATTTGATTTAGGCTTAAGGTTTATAGAAATACAATGTTAATGGGCTAACCCGGCCCATTAAAATGGGTACGGGTTGGCCCATTAAGGATGTATGCGCCTTCGGCTTCGTTTTCTTGCACTCTTCCTAAAATTTTGCTCGGTTTTGTCCTTTTTGCAATCATTTTTTGGTCCATTTTTTGACATATCCCCGTTAACCTAACACAATGCATTTGACAAAACAACACATATACAATGTATTTTACATGTATTTTTGGTATTTTAAGCTCATTTTATTAAGGAAAAATGATATGTGTTTAAACACATATCAAAAATCCTCCATACTAAGCTATTGTCATGTCCTCACGCAATGTCATAAACATACTTAGAAAACTAAAAATTTCAACCCCCTTAGACTAATTACCTCGGAAAGTAGCTAAGTGTTCATCTAAGGGGATTAAGAAATCAATCTACGTTTTGAAACCCCCTCCCGTTTTAACCATTTTTATGCATTATTAAAATGATAACTTACGGAACAAGCACACAAAAAGGGGGGATAAATTCATCGTCCTTTGATTTTCACTCAACCGTCCCAAACCAAGCTTAAAAAAACAAAATCAATGTTAAAGACAAAGTTAAAGATGCTAACACCCTAACTCATAAATGCTAATTGTGTATGTATAGCTACTTTCCGCTCCCTTATTTCCTAAATCCTCTAAAGATTTAATATTATTATTTGTGACAAATAATAATGTCTTTACTTCACATAAAGATAAACCCGTTTTAGAGACCCACAATTAGTTTTGAAATCCTTTTAATTAGTTTGAAATCCTTTCCTAAAGAGACGATATGGTGAGAATAAGGTCCACATTAAGGTTCTAATTTCACACGATTTTGGGGTTATCCTTTTTATTTCATCTGAAACAACTCAGATACGAGTCCAAAGATGTAGGCTTTATTTAAATAACCCCGAAGTCAAAATTTGGCTTTATTCTTAATATTATTATAGCAACATTATTAAACCTCTTGGTCCTTTAAACAACTGCCACTTTGGTATACGAGCCGACCATGGTCCAGGAGTCTTATTTCCACCAGGAGATCCTCGACTTTTTGAAGGCTATAACATCGAGAGCGAACCGACCAGATGCAGCAAACTTTTATCAGTCTCGGATTTATTATTCTTACTATGGGCCTTCTTTTAAAGACTATCACATCGACAGCAAACCGACCAGAGATAGTAAACTTTTATCAGCCCACAGTTCTTCTTCTTATTATTATTACCTCCACCCTTTAAACGACTATCACATCGGTATGCGAGCCGACCATGATCCAGAAGTCTTATTTCGACTTCGGTTTATTACATTATTATTATTATTAGCCAAATTTCAAGTCTTGTGGTCTTTTAACTACATAGACAATGGTAGCGAGCCGTCAGGAATCGGTAGCCTATTTCCCCACAACACTGACAATACCTCGATGTGTACCTTACTTTCACCAGAAAGAATCTCTATGAAGTGATCTAAACTAAGAATCGCAAAAACCAAAGTAACTTTATTTATTCAAGAATTATATAACGTTTATTAAGCTGGTGGGAGCAAAAAGCCACAATTAACCTCTATGAGCTCTAAAGAGATCCAACTACTCCACGCTTAGCATCTAACTTATATTCAACTCTATCATTTCTCGTTCTTCGCAAATTTAAAATCTTTAATAAAAAGATCCGCGGATGCTTAGTCTAATAAAAACAAGCTTTGCATATTTAAAGTCTATTATAAAAACTTGCAAACTCTTGGCTTTTTCAAGCTAGAATTCATGTTTTAAAGCTTCTTGTATAAAAGACTAGCAAAAGCTTAAATTTATAAAGGTTAAGGGGCAAGCTAGAGCGCAACATGCTCGATCAAGTCAAAATTTTTTCTCAAAAAGACAAAACTATGTGTCAAAACACTTATTCTATTTTTGAATTTTTTTTAATTTTGGCATAAAATAACATATTTTTGGTATTTTTGGTGGTAAAACGGGATTACGTGAAGACAAGGCAAATGCAAGTAACATCAAATCAAAAGATCCCCCCATACTAGAACTAAACATTGTCATCGATGTTTAAAGGGTCTCTACGTAAATCTAAAGCCGTTTATTAATTATTTTAATACTTAAACGTGAATAAAAAAGATCTAGGATATCAGATTCCCAAATATAAGCATGCAAAGGATAGAAGCTTAAGTGAACGATGGACAAAACCACGAGCACGA
Organism: Tanacetum coccineum; assembly: GCA_026074375.1. NCBI lineage: Eukaryota > Viridiplantae > Streptophyta > Magnoliopsida > Asterales > Asteraceae > Tanacetum > Tanacetum coccineum. The sequence goes on from BQNB010050637.1 coordinate 26,580, forward strand.
GAGTCTTCACAATCCGGGCAATCCTGAACATAAAACATAAGCCACAAAACACGAGAAAGGAAGAGGCTAGCCTCCTTACGTCACACTTATTCATAATTATTATACGAATATACTATTATTAGGGATAAGCATAGGTTGCCACCCACGAATCACTTGTTTTTGTTAACCGAGTCACGAGCCTGACTCGTCCCCGAATTTAGTGGTCCATGGGGAAAGTTTGGAGATCCGGGACAACCATAGGTGGTATGTCCCCTCCAAAATAGTGTTTAAGTCTATGACCGTTCACCTTGAAGTTTGGTCCGTCGGTTTGAGATAACTCGACGGTTCCATAAGGGAAAACTTAAGCAACAGTGAACGGTCCGGTCCAATGGGTTTTGAGCTTGCCCAAGAAAATCTTTAATCGAGAACTGAAGAGAAGAACTTGATCACCAACATTGAAAACGCGGTTCTTAATCTTGGAGTCATGAATCTTCTTTGTTTTCTCTTTGTAGATTAAAGAATTCTCATAAGCTTGATCCCGGAGTTCATTTAATTCATTCATTTGAACTTTTCGGTGATCACCCGCGGTCTTAAGGTCAAAATTACAATGCTTTAAGGCCCAATAGGCCTTGTGTTCAAGTTTGATAGGAAGATGACAAGCCTTTCCGTACACAAGCTTATAAGGAGTGCACCCGATGGGTGTCTTAAATGCGGTACGGAAGGCCCATAAAGCATCATCTAACTTATCGGACCATGAAGCTCGATTTTCACCTACGGTCCCTTCTAAGATACGTTTCAAACAACGATTTGAAACCTCCACTTGTCCACTAGTTTGTGGATGACACACGGTAGAAAGACGGTGGGTAACTCCATACTTAAGCATAACCTTTGCAAATTGGTCATTGCAAAAATGAGTACCGCGATCACCAATTATAGCACGAGGAGTTCCAAATCGGGCAAAGAGAGATTTTAAGAATTTTACGACAACTCAGGCATCATTAGTGGGGAGCGCTTTTGCTTCAACCCATTTAGACAAGTAGTCAACGGCCACAAGAATGTACTTGTTCCCTCTAGAAGACGGGAATGGTCCCATAAAGTCGATGCCTCATACGTCAAAGATCTCGCATACTTGAATTGCATTTTAAGGCATTTTGTCCTTTTGTAAGATTTTGCCTTGACGTTGACATGAGTCACATGACTTTACCATGTCCTGGGCATCGTGATAGATTGTCGGCCAATAGAAACCGGAATCAAATATTTTTTTAGCGGTGTAGTTCGCACCATGATGTCCCTCGGTGGGTCCATTATGGCAAGCCGTAAGGATATCAACGGCTTCTTGGCCGTAAACACATCGTCTAATCACTCGATCCACACAAATCCTAAACAAGTAGGGATCGTCCCAAAAATAATGCTTAACGTCCTTAAAGAATTTTTTTCTTTTGTTGGGACGACATTCCTTTTACTACAAAATTTCCTGCATGGTAATTTGCAATGTCGGCAAACCACGGGGTACTAGAATCACCATGAAAAGTTATCATTCTGAGGGTCTCGAGAGGAAATGTTTCATTAATTTCCTTTTTCTCGAGATCACCTTGATAAGGATTTTATAATCTAGACAAATGGTCGGCCGCGAGATTCTCTGCTCCTTTTTTATCATGAATAATGACATCAAATTCTTGGAGTAGGAGAATCCACCGGAGCAATCTTGGCTTAGCAAGAAGATATTTGAGAGCCGAGTGGTCCCAGTTTATTAAATACACTGATGGGTCTTTGAAAGATCCTATGTAAGGCCAGAATTTCTCTAATGATACGTAAGGACCAGGCTAATAATTCTGTTTTGCGGATTATTGAAATGTGTATAGCTGAAAATGTGTTGGTCTTTCGTTGCCCCCAAGACTGCACCCACCGCTAACACTAGCGTCGCACATAATTTCAAATGGTAGTACCAATCGGGGCAACTAAAATCAAGGGCTTCGTTACCTTCTTACTTAAGTGAAAATTAAACGCTTTTAATACAATTCTTTTCAGAAAATAAACGAGGTTTCTTTTTCTAGAAATGGGTACATCGGCCGAGCGATTTTTAGAAAAATCTTGATAAATCGATATAAAACCTACATTACCTTAAAAAACTTTAGAAACCCTTTGACGAAGTCGGATAGGGAGTTTAGCATAAAAGTCAACGTTACTTTGTCAACCTCAATACCGTATTAGAAACTTGTGGCCAAGACAGATGCCCTCTTTAACTATGAAATGACACTTCTCCCAATTTAGAACTAAGTTGGTGTCTTCGTACCGTTTTAGCATTTTATCTAAATGGGAGAGGCAAGATGAGAAAGAATCCCTGAAGACCGAGAAATCGTCCATAAAGACCTCCATTGTTTCCTCGATCATATCGGAAAATCTGCCACAATCTCCTTTTAGAACGTGCCCGAAGCATTACATAAACCGAAAGACATGCGTTGGTAGGCAAACGTCCCATAAGGGCAAGTGAAGGTGGTCTTCTCTTGGTCTTGCGGGTCAATAGGAATTTGAAAATATCCGAAAAATCCATCTAAAAAGCAATAGTATTCGTTCCCTGCTAAACGTTCTAGCATTTGGTCCATGAAAGGCAACGGGAAATGGTCTTTACGAGTGGCATCATTAAGCTTATGGTAATCAATACAAATGCGCCATCCCGTAACTAACCTAGTAGGAATTAACTCATTATCTTTGTTTTCAACTACGGTCATGCTACCCTTTTTAGGCACACAATGAACGGGGCTCACCCACGGACTATCAGAGATAGGGTAAATCTATCCAACATCAAGGAGTTTGATAACTTCCTTTTTGATAACCTCATGAATTTTTGAATTCACCTTTCTTTGATGTTGAACCGCCGGTTTGAAGTCATCCTCCATTAAGATCTTGTGAGTAGAAAAATGAGGGTCAATGCCCTATGAATGTCAAAATTTTCATGCATGGCCCGTTTGTGTGACTTAAAACCTTTTAAAAAGCGGCATTTTCTTTATCTATTAAATTCATATTAAAATTATGACATATTTATCGGTTGCTTCTAAAATGCATATTCAAAATGAGAAAGGTAAATCCTTAAGCTCGAGTTTTCGGTGTGTTTCTTCGACGAAGTGCTTCATCATAGTAACATCATCTTGCTTAAGGTCGTCATTTTTCCTCGAAGGGAGATTCGAAGAAGGGTCTTCATTCAACAATTTCTCGAGGTAAAGAATATCTCCCTCCGTGTCATAGTAATCATCATCTAAATTAGAAAGCTCATCCGAGGTACGTAGAAAAGTCTCTATCTCTTCCAAAATGAAATCTCCTCCTTCAAAAAGAGTGAACGAGGGGGAAGAAGAAGCAATGATAGGATCCGAAGGAGTGGGATTGCCACTCGTCAAACTCTTTGAAAATCCAAGCATTTCTTAGGCATACTCCTCACAAGCAACGTCTATGACATTGACTTGATGAATCGTTTCATCATAATAATTACGGGAGTATCTCGAAGTGTGCCCAACTTTAAACGTAATGGCCTCATCATTGACTCGAATAGCTAACTCTTCACCATATGCATCGATTAAAGCTCTTTCCGTCCTCAAGAAAGGTCTCTCGAGGATGAGGAGAACCCGAGGATCGACATCGTAATCAACTACAACAAAGTTGGCCAGAAAATAAAACTTTCCTACTTTTACAAAGACATCTTTGGCAACACCAACCGGAATAGCAACCGATCGGTTTGCAAGTTCGAGTGTCATGCGAGTCGGAGTAAGTTCCAGGAGCGAAAGCTTCTTCCATACGGAAAGAAGCATTAGATTAATGTTAGCGCCAAGATCGGCCAAGGCTAAGCACTCATCTAGCTCCGAAAAATCACACGGGATGAGAAATTTGCCAGGGTCTCCAAGTTTTTTAGGCAACTTCTTAAGGAGCACCGCCAAGCAATTCTCATTTAATGGAGTACTTGCTAATTAGAATAATTTTTCCTTGTTACTTAGAAGACTCTTAAAAGTAGAAGCAAACTTTGGCATATGAAGAAGAGCATCCACGAAGCTAATATCGAAGTATAATCTTTGAAAGATTTGCAGAAACTTCAACATTTGATTATTAGCTTTTTCACGAAGCTTTTGGTTATTAAGCCTCGAAGGATAAGGAATCGACGGTTTAGTATTAGGCTTCGAAGCAAACTTCGGGCTTCGAGAATAGGAAGACATGGACAACAGAGGTGGACTGTGCGGTACTTTCTGAACTTGTAGTTTGCACCTTTGTCCTTTGTTTTCCTGTATTTCATGTTCCACTTCCTTCGAGAGAGGAGAAAGAGTAGGTGGAATTATAGGCCCATCATAAGCAACATCACTTCGGGTGGAAATAGCTTTCACATCACCTCTCGGGTTTAGCTACGGTATATAACTAGGAAAGTGATCCGAACCGAGGACTTTGCTTTACATTAGTAAAGTATTATTAACATGTTCATTATTTGATTGTTTTGATTTTCTATGCTTATTGATCTTGAATCAAGAGAAGATTTGAAATCATTCCGCAATTCCGTCTCATAATAGTCGATTTGAGATATGTATTTGGGTGGGTGGTATTAGGGGTTGGTTCATGTCACCTCAAAGTAGCTTCAATACTTTTCATGTAGCATGTTAACTCATTCGAAGGTCCAGACTTGAGCTTATAAAAGTGAGCTTGAAAAGTTCAAGCTTGAATAGTTGTTGATTTCCTTGATTGAAGTTGACCCTCTTTCCTTAGTGTTCGGAAGCTTGATAATTTCTTTGATTTTGATTGTTCCGATTGTAGTTTTAATTGTTTTGCACATTCAGAGGAGGAAAACCGGGTGGTCCGAGGTAATTATTCGAGCGATAGCTAAGCAAATTACAGTCTCCTTGTGGTTGGTAGGAATTACCCCCCGAATTATGGTTACCCGTAGTGGCATAAACGACCTCTTGAGTGTAGCCATCGACGACTGGGCACTCGGTAAAAAGAAATGCGGACCACACAAGTCTCACACTCGGGCTTCACAGATTTAACTTATTGAATATGTCTCAACCTTAAACATAAAATTCTTATTCATCATTTCCAATTGTCAAACAACTTCTAGATTCTCGGTAGTAGTAGTAGAAGAGATAGTTCTAGATGTCTCGTCTCAAGTTGCTGAAGTGTCCCAATGGTTGTGTTGATTGGTCATGTTCTCGATCAATTTGTAACATTCTTTCGGTGTCTTTTGCATAAAAGTTTCTCCTGCTGCAACATTGATGGTGTCCCCCGATGCCTTAATGTCAAACCATTATAAAACGTATCAATTTGTGTAACTAAAAGCATATTATGGTTAGGACACTGATCAATGGACAATTTGTAACGCTCCCATACCTCGAATAATGATTCATTCAGTTCTTGTCTAAATTTCGTGATCTCATTCCTTAATTTAGTTACCATCGAAGGAGGAAAATTTTCGAGAGAAATTTTCTCATCATATCGTCAAAAGAGTGGATGGAATTCCTTGGAAGGCGATCATACCATGCGGTAGCATGATGCGTCAAGGAATATGGGAAAAAAGATAGACGTAGGGCGTCATCGGAGACCCCATTTTGTTTCATGTGTTGGGTGACTTCCAAAAATTTGTCAATATGTCTATTCGCATCATCGCCTAGTAATCCGTGAAATTGGCAAGAATTTTAGACTTGTTGAATCATGTGATGATGAAGTCCAAAATCCGTAGCCTGAATTGGAATCGGGGCAATTGGTCCGCCCCGTCCATTTATAGACGGTTGGCACAACTCCTTCATCGATCGGAGATCGGGAGCTAGCCCATTAGGTCTCACCACCGGAGGTGGACCATTATTATTTTGAGGAGGGGGGCCCGCAGGAGGCGGTCCTTGATTATCATGAGGAATGCTCATAGTTTCTTCGAAGTCGAAAAGAGATGACGGTTCACCTAAATTCCTTCGTCCAATAAGACTCTCGGGGTCTCTAAGCGGAGAAAATAGATTAGAAGAAGTAGACAAATGCTCATGCACTAAAAACAAGATAAGAAAAATAAAATAGAACGAAATTATTTTTGTAACCGATAATTGAACAAGTGTACGGTAGCTCTCTAGAAAACGCACAAAGAAGCGGAGGAGCGGGTAAGCGCGAAGCGTTTTAAAAACCTTCTCCTTTCGGATCGAAGTTCGTAGGATCAACCCTCCTTAAACCTCTCTTATAGTTTGTTAATCTAAAGGTGAGCCGTTTTCACAAGTGACACAACGGTTGTTTTTTTCAATTTTTTGGTATTTTATAAAATATTTTTGTATTTTTATAGTTTTATATAAAAGAAAATGAAAAATAATAATTTTAAAATATATATTCACAAACAACGATAACTTCACGGGGAAGGGTCTTCAAGGCACTAATATTTGAATTTCAACTCGATAATCGTAACACACATTCCCCGACAGAGGCGCCAAAAATTTAATTCGTCTTCAATTATATATATATATATATATATATATATATATATATATATAGATATATATATATATATATATATATATATATATAATATAATATATAAGGTTGTATTTTGAGAAGGATTGAGAAAAGGTTGTTCAAAGAGTGGATGGGATGAGTTTATAGACTGTGTGGTGTGGAGGCAAGTGTTTATATAAGTCTTACGGAGGACGTCCATTTATAGAGATGTGGTGGTTTTAGAGTGAGGGGGAGGGGGGGCGCACAGAGGGAGTCTATTATTTATGAGGGGGATAATGTCAGAGGGACGATCGTCTGGTGGGCAGATGAGCAGTAGGTATGGGTTTAAGAAACCATCATGGTCCATAGCTAAGTTCTCTCTATTTTTGCAAACACATAATCCTGAGAGATATTGAGTACATATAAATCCTTCTTACATATTTGGGTGAGCAGAATCTTCTATACAAATTTAAGGAATCACTACCATACCTCGATTTTAGCAATGATTTGTAAATCTAATTTGTGATTTATAGCTTTGATTCACTATTAAATGATGTTTACTTGTGAATCAAATCAAAAAATATGAATCAATTTGCTCAAACGTAGATTTCTCAATCTTCTCAAAATAAAAACCTTCTCAATGGAACCAGAGCCTATATATATATATAATATATAGCAAAAGCAAATCGGCAAATCACTCTTGTGAAAGAGTAATAAGCTAATTACTAATAAAATATATTTCCGGAAAGTATCGATTAGAAAATTACCCTTAGGAAAGGATAAAGATCAAATCGTTCCCGAGTCATTTTCTCAACGAAGCGTGAATTGAAAATCTTGTTTCTGTTCGTGATCGCGTGCTTGAATATTCAATATTTTGGATTTTGAATTTTAAATCTAAAAACGCAAAGGGAAAGCACATAAAGGCACGCTAATCTAGAAATTAATGCAACTTAAAAATCTAACGACATTTTAAACAATTAAAAACTTATTAATAACTAAAATAAACTAATCAACTAAAATTGACAAATTAAATTTCTGAAAGCTCAAAATGCAAATTTCTAAACTTAAAATGTACTACCTCCGTCCTAAAATTATTGTCCACTTTTGACTTTCTGAGTCTTTCTTTGTCAACTTTAACCTTAAATATTTTTGTTTATGTTACATAATACTTGATGAAAATTATACCAATGAAAAATACATTTAAAACTCAATCTATTCATATATTATGCATCAAATACTAAATAGCACAAACAAAAATATTTAGGGTCAAAGTTGACAAAGAAAGACTTAAAAAGTCAAAAGTGGACAATAATTTTGGGACGGAGGTAGTATTAAACTAATTTTTAATAACAGAAAAATAATTTTTTGAATTTTTAAACTAATTAAAACTATTTTTTAAACTAAATAATACTAAAAATTAGATTAAAAATACTAAAATTAATTCTAAAATTTTGAGAAAATTACTAAAAGTACTAGACACAATTCTTAAGGTTTACAAAGAAAAACGAGTCAAAAAGCTAAAGCGAATAAGCAGTGAAAAATCGAATAAGCAAAATAAGCTAAAACTAACATGCATATATGAAATAAATGGTGCAAGGTATGAATGAAAAAGACCCAAGGACGCAATGGTTAAGGTGTGTGTGTTGTGTAAGGAAGGTCACAGGTTCGAGTCCTGTGACTTACCTTTTTGTAAAAACATTTTTTTTAATTTTTTTTCTTTTTGAAAAAGCTAAAGAATAAGAAAAAAATAAGCAACTTTAATGAAGGACTTAAAACCAGAACTTAAAAATAAGCTAGAATAAGCTCAAATGAAAGTGACAGATTGGTTTTTAAGCTATTTTCCATGAGGTTAAAACTATTTAGGTATTATAAGCACTAATTAGACCATTAAGCTAAAAGAAGACAAATAAGCTAGAAACAGACCTTACCCTAGACCTAATAAGCACTATTGACTAGAAATAAACAAATTTAATAAGCTAAAAAAGAACCAAAAGACCTTAAAACAACATACTCTAAGGACACTTTAAAGGACATTAACCACTATTTTAAGTTAGGCTTAAGGACAAATAAGCACATAGAATAAGCTGAAACATGAAAACAGATTAAGAACTACACCCAATTAACACTAAGAAGCTGAAATTAAGCAAAATGGTTAAGAAATAAGCTAGAAAAGATAAGTTGAAAAGGGACACTTTACACTACATGTTTTTGGCTTTTTGAAGAAAAATGACAACTTTAAGCTTAAAAATAAGACTCACAGACTACTTTTGACCAACTAAAAACTTTAAACAGATTAAATCTAGACTACAATAAGCTAATATTAATCAGAATTATCCTAAATTAAGCTAGGACTTTATCTCTAATGATCTGCAAATTCAAGACTTTTAAAGTTAAACTAAATATTACACTACTTGACTATTTTTGATCAAAACACACTCAAAGGTTTTTCCACAGTTTAGATACTCAAAACAGATGCATTAAACATTCATTTTAAGCAAAAAAACCACACCTCGAATACATTTTGAAGAAAATTGAGAAATAAGTTGTTTGAACGATCTTTTAAACTAGCAGACTTGGATTTTGATAAAATAAACTAGAAAACTTGACTAAACTTATTCTAATCTTAATAAAACTAACATTTAAACTAAATTAAGACTTATGAAAACTGACTTGAGTTCCAAAAGCAGGTTAAACATGATTTTACCATTTCAAACTTCCTTGTCCCAAATACTCCTTTAAAGCTTGGAAAACCAATTTTAGGCTAAATTAGATCAAGTTAAGCTATGAATTACTTAAACAGATTAAAAACTAACTATATTAAGGACTAATAAGCAATAACCTTTTAGAAATAAACACTATTTAACAAGCTAAACTAATAAGCCATTATGACTACTAAATGAGCAGTTTTAACTAAAACTAAAATAATACCAACTCAAATGATTTAAACTAGAAACTTAAGACATAATAAGTTAAAATGAATCATATTAAGCATATTCAGACACTAATAAGCACAGAATCAGCAAACAAATAAGCTAAATAAGAAAGTAAGCTAAATTCAATAAAAGTAAACTAACCTTGCCCTTTGCTTAAAACAAGGGCTTAAATGCTCTTAAGAGCTTATCTACAAGCTCCAGATTGTTGAAAACAAGCAGGTAAAGTCCAATAAGCCCATCCGTTTCTGGCTTATCATCCTTATTTAGCTTAAACGGACTTTTTGAGTGATTTAAGTGAATAACTAATTCAGTTAAACTGAATTAGGACTAGCTTATTAGAGTGAATGAGAGCTTATTAAGTAAATTCAAAACACATTTTAAAGGAATTTTGCATAAAAATAAAGACAGAATCTAAAACACTATAAAAGTAAATTGTAATTTTATTAATGATAAAAAGAGTACAATCTTTGAAAAGGAAATTACAATGATAAAAAGACAATAAGCTGAATTAAGCTAAAAACTACACTATAAGATACTAAAAAAAACTAGATGATCAATACTGTGTGACTGCCTCTCTTTATATAGAGAGGAGAAGAGCCTTCTAGAGCTTGAGGAGCGTCTCTCAATCTTAAATCCAAGCCCTTGATTCATAATCCTATCCATTTAAGCCCTTGGATCACTTCTACGTTTTTGCTCCAATCATAGCCCTCAGAATTGCTAGCGTGGCCATGATTGTGTCAGATGTGCCACATAAGCCTTCTATAAGTGATGGGACGTGTGTGTAGAGAGGGATTTACCCTGGTTATCTCGTTGTGGTGAAATAGGAGGGAAAGGTAAACAGTGGTTTTGACCCTGCATTTGTATCAATTTGACTTTGGACCCGGGTGTGGTGTTGGTGTTGGGCTTGGGTAATTTCTTTTGGGCCGGTTTGAAAAGGATTTAGGTTTTATGATTTGGACTTGGACTTTGGATTTAAGGCTTAGTATTTTTAGGTAAGGATTAATTTTTAATGGGCTGACCCGGCCCATGAAACGGGTACGGGTTGGCCCATTAATGAATATGCCTTCGGCTTCGTTTTTCTCATGCTCTTCTAATCCTGTGCTCGGTTTTGTCCTTTTTGCCTTTGTTTTTCTCTTTTTTTTGAATATCCGTTACCTGCACAATACATTTGACAAAACACACATATACAATGTATTTACATGTATTTTAGGTTATTTAAGCTCATTTTAATAAGAAAAAAATTATATGTGATTAAACACATATCAGTTAGTTAAATAAAAAGGGTGTTTGGTTTATTGTTTTATTCGGTTAGTGGGAGGGGTAAAGGGAGTGTTTGGGAAATAAAAAAAAATTGTTAAAGTTGTAGTTTTGTAAGTAAAAAAGGAAATGTTCATAAAAATGTTATGTTTTTGGCTAAATTACGAGTTTCAGGCAATGTTCGATCAAGACACGAAAGAAAATAAATTTTATAAATTTAGAATTTATAAAACGCCCGGGGTAAAATAACAAAATATTAGATTATAATAAACACGTAGACATGCAACGAGCTAAAAGACAGCTCAGAATTATCAAAAACGCAAAAAGTTTAAGGTTGGGCATATTATTCATACTGGAAATTATGATCAAGGATTCCTTTATCAACCGCCAGCTACCTCAGAATTACATAATCGACTAAACAGTAAAAATAAATTTTTTACTTAAAGGTAAAATTAGGAATAAAATATAAATTTATTATTTACCTAAATTTTTACGAGTTATTACACCTGAAGGTACTTCAGAGAGTTGATTATTGTTTTGTTCATTCTGAACTGTTTGTTCATGTGTCCCTTCAGTGTTTATCAGGTCAGGAGGACCTTCAGTATCCTCAATAAGAGGAGTGTTTTGCTCATTTGGAGTAATCACTTCAGGGACATGAGTGATTTTTATGAGTTCAGTTAGTGAACGATTGTGAGGTGTGATGTAGTATGAAATATCAGAATTTCCTTGATATTGTCTAGATGGACCATCCTCATGAAGATATTCATCAGGAGGGTATCTAGATGATTCATTTATTCCAAATTCATCTACTAAGATGTTGGTAAACCTGATGGCTTCCATACTCTTATCAAAGGTAACATGATAAGCCTCCTTAACGTGTTGTCTTCTAGTGTTAAAGACTCTGAAGGCTTTAGAGACAAAAGAGTATCCTAGAAAGTATCCATCATTAGCTTTTGCTTCAAATTTGCCTAGATGATCCTTGTGATTATGAATAAACACATGACATCCAAATGCATTAAAGTAGCTGATATCAAGGATCCTTTCTTTGAATATCTCATAAGGAGTCTTATCATGTCTTTTGATAATGATTGATCTGTTTTGAGTATAGCAAGCAATTCTTACTGCTTCAGTCCATAAGTGCTTAGAGAGTACTAAGCCATTCATAAAGTGAAAAATTCATTTTAGGTTTAATTTTGGAAATTTAGAGTTTTTAATCACCGTTTAGGGTTCCCGTTTTGCGTTTTTCGTTAAAGTTTAATTTCCCGCTATTAAAGTTAGGTTTAATTGTCCTTTAATTTGCTCACTTTTAGGATTTTAGAAAACAAATCATCTTTGAACCAATTCAAATCATTGTCCAAACAACAAACGTGGTCTCAATTTCGTAAATCTTTAGGAAAACGACCCGGTAATCAGTTACCGTAAATATACGTATTATTATATATATTTGTGAGAATTTTCCTTACTACTTTTGTCCTCAAGAGTAGTTTGGTAATTTTCTATACTTATATTATTATACGTGTATAAAACTTTGCAATCATAGCCCTAAATACGGACAACATTAGATTACAATCCAAGCCCGTTAATACCCGACTAGACTATTACATTACAAGACCTAGTTTGACTTAATAAGACCGATAACATTCTTGTTTGACTTAATATAATTAAGGCTAACAATCTCCCCCAATGTTGAGGACTTCTTTGATCTCCCCAACGTTGACGTTCTTGATGGAGGTTATCTTGATTTGACTTTATCTTCCCCAATGTTGAAGATAAGACGTTTAAGCTTTGCCTTCTTTGGTCTTGTCTTGGTCTTTTCTTGTTTGTAATGGCTTTGTTTATTCATGCTTCGTGATCTTGATCTTGAGCCTTTATCATTTGACTTTGAGTTCTTAAGATCTTTAATCTTGCATCATCTCCTTGACTTGAATCATCTTGATTTGACTTTCTTGATCATCTTGTGTTCTTGACCAACATGCTCATACTTGTTACATTCTTGTTTGACTTATATGATCATAGGTCTAACAATCTTCCCCAATAGACTATTCTTTATTTGACTTTGAGGCTCTTTGATGGTGAGGAAGTTTAGAATAAATGGTCTAGTTGTTGAATGATTAACTTTGAAAGCATGAGTATGAGCATGTGGTTTATGAATCCGACTTCACTGTTATGAGGTTACAACACCGTCGTCTAATCCTGAAATAAGACAGTTAGCAATAAAAGATGAATTTGGCTTTGTCATTCATCTTGAGTTCGGTTGCATTAACCTCCGGTTCCGTGAGGCCCGACCTGTGATCAGGTAGGTTCAATTTAGAAGAACCTCCTTGACAAGATTTCCAACTTAACGAATAGGATCTTCCAACACAGATGTATTAGATTCACCATGCTTGCATGTTCTCATTACCGGAATATCTCAAAGCAGACAACACAGTAAGAGTGAATCAGATAGTTACTATCTTTCTAATTAAGTTGTCAATTCTTTTTTATTGGAACAAGTTTGATTCATATAGAATTGCACCATCGTTTCTTTCCAGTTGTCACAAGTTTGATTCATATAGAATCGCGCAAGTCACATACCAAGAGCTTGTTTGATGTTGGCTCAAGCAGGATTTCCATCTTCACGGTGAATACTTGAGTATCACTCGGATGTTCTGGCAAGATCTCAAGGATAATGCGTAGGACTCTTTGTTACAACTTGTGAACTTTATGGTGTTCAACAAGTGTATTTTGACATTGTGTCCTGATGAGATTTATAATTTGATCTCTCTTGGCTCTAGACTCGATTTGTGCACTTTGGTTTTAGTAATCGGAGGTTGGAGTAGACTGCCACCTATTCAATATCAACAATCCCGGAGTGAGATGTCAATAGATAACGTGTGTATCTTCGTGACAAATGAGACAAGTTTCTTTTGAGAGAAACTCGAATGGCTGGGAAGGGTTGTGCATTGCATCACTGGGTCCATGATGTCATTCTTCAATACCAACAATCATCTTTGTGATTTTGATAGATTATGTATTGACCCAGTTTCTGCCTAAGGTGTTTGGAGGGCTGCTTTGTTTTCACCCTTTATCTATACATTTCTTTTTAATTCTTCAACCCCTTCAATGCTTACCAAGACGTCATTACTAACACCTTGTTGTGATTGTTCCAGTGTTAGCTCAATCTTAGTCGGCATTTTCCCCTAATTCTCATTCATCTCCAATCATACCTAAGAACTTTTAATTCTATCTATGGAATGTCCTTGGGTAGATCCCTCATGTTCTAGTTTGATCATAGGACTTATACCTAACCTTAACCACCTTATGACTTCATTGACGTCGTGAGATTAATTTGTATTTGGGTATAGAGATCGAACCATAAAAACCTTTTTTTGACATTTTGAAATACCCCCTTATACATGTGCTCCGAGATTCAAAATTGTTTAGCACATGAAGGAAAGAGTTGCACTTAAAGTCTTAAAGATCACATTATTCTATATCATATTTTAATCATATTTTCTCCCTTTATTTTAAAAATAAAACATTTAGTATTTGAAATACCAATTGATTAAAATTTATGACATGAAAAGTTCCACGGGGAGAAAACATATACCACGATATTGCATGAATTTATTTTCCTGATAGCTCCCCTTCAACAGTATATGTGGGATACCATTATTTATTAAAACTCGACATTGGAATTAAAAATTGATATGACACCACAAAATGTTGAAGACAGAGTGAGACGCCTTATTGAACAATGTATATTATTAATTGGCATTAAGTTTCCACATTTTAATTTCACAAAATGTGTTTGGATACATAAAATTAACATTTATGAGATGTACCCAACACATTAAAAGGCTTTGTTTTTAAAAGCTCCCCCTTAGAAATTGAACCATATAAAATGACATTGATAGTACCACACTTTTGAAAATTTATTTGAGGAAGGGAGTGTTGAACACACAATTTTAACAAATACCACTTTTTATGGAAAGATACCACAAATTATATTGTATACAATTTGACATTCAAAAGTCCTTTTTGGAAAATTGTGTTCAACGCTTTATAAAAACTATGATAGAAGACTTCTCTTCTATTTAAAGAGTAAGCGCACTAAAATGTACACTTCCCTTTTACATTCGGGTCCGAGTTATGCACGGATGTGTACATAAGTCATAATGAGAAAATTTAGAAATGACATGTTTTGAAAGCATTTGAAACTCTGGTTCGAACTTCATTTACATGCACGTGTCG
>BQNB010050638.1:0-41412 GCA_026074375.1 Tanacetum coccineum
TTTTTGATTACCCAAGATTACTAGAATTCAACCCTAGAATGTTCTTGACCCTTTGATATTGATAAAACTTGAAAAATGATGGTGTTCTTGCCTTGTGGTGTTCGTCCGACTTCAAAGAGAAAGAAGAGAGAAAACCTTTTTGTTTTTCTTTTATTTTGAAAACATGCATGATGTGTGTGTGTTTTGTAATATATAAAACAAAAGAGAGGACTTGCATGGTTGCTAAACTTTAGCTTACATGTTCCCCCTATGGGGCCGAAGAGTACAAAGGGTGGGAAGGAATCACATGCTCTTTCGTCTTGTATCGGGATTTGATTCCGTGACTAGTTTAAGTTTAACCGAAAACCCGAGTTTCAAAATAATAAAATTCATGTTACCCAAACGCGTTTCGCCCTTTTTGACTCGTCCAAGGTTCGTTTCAAGATCATTGTTTTTCTTTAACACCTAGTTTTGACTTACGTTTTGTGAAAGTATTCGTTTCCTGATAATTTTAATCATACTTCGAAGATTTACGTTCTAAATGAACGTTAAAGACAATTATGAGATAACTTATATTGAATAAGTTTAATTAGATCGGCCCAAGGTATTTAAATATGTTCTAGTTTACTGTCGTGTCGGTACGCGTTGCGCGACGATTTTCGCTGAACGCGGGAAAACTTCCCGATAAGCGTTAAAACGATAACATAGATACTTTGATACGGAAAAGATGAATCAAAATTGATTCATTTAAGAAAGATCAAGACTCTCAATACCCGGTTAAATTGTAACCGTTTCGCTCAAAAGAAGTCAACAACGTCAACTTTTCAGTTTTTCCCCGAGAGAACTAACAAGATCGAAAAACGCAGATATACAACCATAGTATTTTAAAATACTAAGATCCAGGAGAAGTTATCGGTTATCACAGTATTACACACATGCGTGTACTTGAAGAAGTCTTCGGTTCTTCACGTAGCTTGGTTACTATTCGGTATGTTTTCTGTTTATGTTTTATGTTAATTATAAGTGCTATATGAGTTAATTTCCGCTGCGTAGCTCGTTTAATATTAACGTAATATTAGAGTTTTAGACTACGATTTCCAACAGTAGCATCACGAGCCGTTCATATAGCGTTATAATTACATAAAAACGGTAAATACCTAAAATACGCATATTTTGTGATATTTTCTTGTTTTTTTATGTGCAATTTATTTTAGGAATTTATTTACTGAAATAATTACTAATATAAAACACATAAAATCTGAAAATATAATTTTGGTATGTATTTTGGAAGATCCGGCTAAAATATAAATGCATATTTATGAATATTTCTTGCCTTTTATGTGAAAACCTATTTTAGGATATTATTTAGTGAAATATTTTACCCTAAATATCACATAAAATAAGAAATAAAATATGGTTATATTTTAGAAAGATTTGTTTCGCTTATTATAAATGCATATATTATAATTTGCGAATTGGAATATATTGTAGTTTATTTATTTCTTATAAATTGTCAATCATGGATTACGTGCATGTAAACCATGGTTATTAAGCTAAATATATTTTTTATGCATGCTTGTTTAGTATGGTATGCATGAAATCATTACGTAAATTTATTGGTTAATTGCAAAAAATGAGAAGACTTTTGTTGAAGTATTGTTTTAATTGCGTAAATGATTTTGTTTAGTATGATTAATTTGGTAAATATATTTTGTATGTTTATATTATGGCGTTTTTTTATATAAAATGCAAAAAATAATTTTCAAAATTAATATGGACTAAAAGTACATGATTAAAATGCTTATTGTACGTATATTGATATGTACACTTTGCTAAATCATGGGCTATATACGTAAATTTATAAATTCTTGCAACGTTTTATAACGCATGGGTTTAGTGGTTCCGCAAGGGAATCCGCAATGGAAAAATGCAAGAATAAACAATTTTACCTAAACATTTTAGCAATATTTAAAGTATGTCGTAATCGTTACTATGGTTTGATTATTACCATGTGGAATTAATCTTATCTGTAGTAAGATCACTTATACATGAAAATATTGTAAACATGGTAACCCTAATTTTATAAATGGCATGTGGTTTATAAAATTATGGGATTTCTATTTATAGAAAGGTTTTAAAACGAAAATGAAAATGTTTTAAAATAACTAGTGCTATAAGGTTGTATGCATGCTTCCTTATACATATTTTTGGTAACCTTGTTTTTATCAAAATATTTATACCCTTAAAATTAAGTCATTTGCCATCCAAGTATGAAATCACTTGAGTTTGTTTTTTACTCTAAGACGGTCTTAGGTGAATTGAAAAACAAGGTAATATAACAATCGTATGGTCAGACTTGAGACTGTAAAATTACTAATTTTGTATTGGACGACTTATATCGAGTATGGTTGGTCAGACATTCGACCCGAGGCATACGATGGGGTTAAACATGCTACTTGACATTATAATTCTGGATTATATTGCCTTGTGCCCCATAAAGGCTAAGAGTTGCACATGTTGGCAATTATCTCCCGCAGATTACCTTTTGAGTTATACCATTTCTAGTAGATCAACGACATTAATGACAGAACGTCAAGTTGGATCTTAGACCCTTGTAAAATTAATTGTTTATTTATATAAACATGGGTAGTTAATTTTTAAGGGATGAATTATTGAAAATACTGAAAATAAACTTTGCAAGTTCTTTTAAGGTATTTATGCAACGTATACCGTAAAAAAGGTTTGTTCTTACTTGTGAAAGACAAACTGTGTCTATTTTCCTTGGGAAAATAAGACTATTTCATATACTTTTCACTTTTGGAAAAGTTATAATAGGAATGAAAGAATTATCCTAATTCTAATCGAACTCATACTAAACTTCATGTTAAGTTAATTGGACTTCTTATTCTTTCAAGATTGCTTCAATATCCTTTTTCGGTTTTGAAATCTTTGAATCATAATAAGAAACGTGGATAACTAGAGAACTTGTGTCTATAGCTGCCAAGAATAAAATATCTTGTTGTAAACAAGACATATTTATGAGGTTTGATTGGAAAACGGAAATATCACCGCATACTGTAAAAGGCAATAACTAGAGAACTCGTGTCTATAGCTGTTTTCCTTAAACCAGTAAGAGACGTTGCACACACTTGAGCTAAAATGAGCGGATAAAGGAGGAATTGCATGCCAATTTTTCAATTTAATAGATAGCTGAGATGTCTAGAACTTGAACACACTTCCTTGCATATCTTAATACTTGCTTATGAAGTCCATGTGACTCACATTAGCAATAATGTGTATATATTCAAATAAATAGAAAGAAATAAAATGCAAATTACTTTCACTAGTAAAGGAACACTCACAGTGTTATCAGATCCAGTGGGAGTAATGCATTTTATAAATGATAATGACAAACTTGCAATGTTGTCAAATTCAGTGAGAGTTATGAGTTGTTTACCTCATAGACATCTTACTTTATTTCTGGCCTGGATTGAAATAATAAATTACTTTCCAAGTGTGAAACATCTTTATTTAGTAAAGAATCACCGTGTATTATCTTTGATAACTTGTTGCCTTTGAGATGCGTTTAATGTTATCTTTGATAGTTATGCATGATTTATTATTAATGGATAGAGTTCTATATGCACTAGCTATGAGCTTGACACTACCATATTATCGATACAAACAAACTAACTAGAGTGGTGTTGTTTTATGCAAATAAGTTGTACCCTGCACAAGTGGGAGAAATTTTTATTGTGTGCAAGGAACAACTTAGAACAATATGACTAATGGTTTCTTGACTGCAAAGTAAGAAAATTATTACTCTACTAGGACTCCTACACATATAATGTATGTAGCTCTATTAATAAAATGTGTCAAGATAAAAAGGTAAGCTACATGATTATGTTTTTTTGGAAATCATAAACATGAACTTTCAAATTACTATTGATTTACTTTAGTTTAACAATTGTTGTGTCTTCTAGTTAAAGACATGTACATTAAGTCCTTTACTTGTGAAAAGACTTATAACATAAAGTAAAAAAGTTATCTTGTTATGTCTTCTTGTTAAAGACATGTACATGAAGACATTGACTTGGTCAAAGACTTATAACGAATAGTAATGTATTGGATGTTTATGTCTACTTGTTAGTACATACACATTAAGTCGTTGACTTGTTCAAAGGACTTATAAAAGGATGCAATTGGCTTAGTAACACTATTGATACCATTACATTTTTAACTTAAGTTGGTATAATAGGAAAAGCCATATAGTATAAGATCAATCTTATTGGAATACCACATTTTATGGTATGTCCAACAAGGGTAATCAAACTATATATCGATATTGTTTGATTCATGATGACCTTAACTTATTTAACTCCAAAAAGAGATCAAGGTTAGATAATTGGGTATATGAGTATGTCGTGAAGATATCCAATTAGACTCCAACCTAGAAGGTTAATTAAGATAAATGAGATGCATCTCATTATGTCTTGATTGAAGTTCTAAATTTTGTAAAAATCTCTTGGAGATTATTATTGACAAATACCTAGAACTGTTAAGTGTATCTTGTTGGATACCCAAAGGAAACGATGGGATACCATTTCTACAACCCACACGAGAATAAAGTTTCTGTTGCTCGTCATGCTGAGTTATTTGGTAATAGTCTCAAATATACAAGAAACGGGTGGGAGTCTCACTTTGCTAAAAGCGAGTGGGAGTATTGTAGGTCTTGAATTACTTCAAGAAGATACATAAACCTTCTAAATGCACTAACGAATGTCATACTAAGGAAAAACATGAAAATGTTAAACTTTAGAATGATGATTACTCATATTCATAGATCCGCAAGGATACCTCATGATATGTTTTCTATATCAACAATGGGGATTATGTAGAAGATGCATTATTAGATCTTGGATGCATCTTCTACATAATGCATCTTCTACATCCGCCACCCTCAAACCACCGCCGGCGTCGGAATTTTTACATGCGCAATGATCTACTTATATTTTCTTAATCCTCTCATCATTTGCTACATATCCCAATAAGAAAAATCCACATGCAATGAGTATTTCTCTAGTTTTAGATTGGTTCGAGTTCGTGTCGAAATGGGTCAAAAACATTGTTAAAAGTATTAAATAAGTATTCTTACAAGTGGGGTTTTGTTAAAAAGTTGCGGGTTTTGTGTTTTGGGTTGGTTCGAACCCACGGCTAGAAAAGAAAGGGGCGAAAGAGACGATTTCGATTATTAGTCTTGCTTATATAAGCTTTGCAAGTATTTTTAAGGCTTATGCTATATTTATTTTGGTGATTCGATCAATTTTCAATGATTGCATGTGATGAAATCCGATTGAATGTTGCGCTAGACTATATTAGAAATGATGTTGGATGATGAAAATGGGCTAGATGATGTCAATTTGATGTTGTCGAAAGCCGAAAATGGCCGTTTAATGGGTTTTAAAAAATACAATTTCAAGCAGAAAGTTTGGCTCAGATTTCGAGGTTTGAGATTTTATAAAAACTGATTTTTGATTTAAGTATGATAGAGTTCGTCCTAATGTACGTTTCGGTAATTCGAACGTCTCGTAACTCCTAATAACGAAGAAGTTATGGTGAAAACAAGATTTGAAAATTTAGAAAATTCTAAACAGCTATGGTAGTTTTGTTTAGTTGCTGGCAGATTCAAAAACGCCCGTTTTAAGCACTTTCGAATCCGTTTCAGCCTTCCGACGAAACATGAAAGTTGCTCAGAATGACGTTTTACTTTGCCGCGAGGCTTGCTAGTTTTAAAATCGAGTAATAACGGGTCAAAACCCAAGGTCAAATTCTGGATTTTTATTTAAAAAGTCAATAGTTCCTGCAGAAACTTGCAGGGGAATTTTGGTCATTTTCTATCTCGTTTCAGGTCTCGGTTAAAACTAAAAAGTTGTCCGGAATGTCGTTTTGCATAAAATCTCTTTAGAGTTCGAGTCATGAAAATGTGATATAATGGGTCGTTTTGAGCGGGTCAAATCTAGACGATATATATACATAAAGTCAAAGTCAAATAAAGTCAAACGTTGACTTTTGAAAGTCAACGGGTTGATACAAGACTTTTTGAATGTTAATAAAAATAATAAACGCTATTATTTTACGAGTATAACAATTTAGACTTAACGATTGATACGATGAAGATAATTCTAAAAATAGTAACTTTTGTAATAATCGAAATATAATACCGATATGGGTAATTAATAACCACATTGAATGTCGAAAGCTCGACGAGATAAATAAATATTATTGTAAATATATCTAGATGACGGACTTACTAAAAAGGGTAACTTTTCGAAAATAGAAAGTTTTCGATTATGTGACGTATAATATAAATGAAAGAATGATCATAACTTAATTATGTAAAGTTTACGATCTAAGACGCGCAAGAGGATTTCTCATCACATGTGTATGTATATCTATATAGTTTTAATAGTTGCGATATACGCACTATTCGATCGTACTTTATTGTATAGTAATCGAGCGACATAAATTATAGGTCGCGGTTAAGCTCGTTGTCGAGTAGTTCATGATTGTTTCGGTTATTTGATCTTCGGCTTCGATCAAGGTGAGTTCATAGCCTCGCTTTTGAGCTATTTTAAATATTTTTAACCCGCGAGGGGGATACTTGCTGTTTTATGAAAATGACAACGCAATATGTTTTGATACTTATTATGATTCCATTACTATTGAGTATATGCCTTTTACTGTGTGGTCGTTAGTTGCCCAGTTGCAGGTAAACGCTAATGCATTAAATAGATCTATTGGGTTTGACAACCCTGTCCGGGGTTTGAATCAGTTGGTGAGCACCCTGTAACAGACATTTTGTGGTTAGTATTAGGGGAAGTGGCATACTTCCATGTCATTATTTTGTCCTACGGGATGAATGTGTTAAGTTTCGGTGCACGGGCTCATTTAGTTAGAAATCATTACTTTTATAACTTGCCTTGCAAGCAATGTTATATGCTTTGTTGAACCAAATATGCGTTCAAATTGTTATGTGTAAACTCTATGAATTCACTCAACGTTTTGTTGACGTTTTTAAGCATGTATCCCAGGTATAGGTATTGAAGATGGCTTGGATGGGACGGAACGCGGATATCAAGGACGGTGACTCGGTGAACTTGTGTCAATAAATGATAGAAATATTTTAGACATGAAGTCGTGATGTGACTTATAGAAATAAATTTTCTACGAATATTTTGGGACCTTTGTACTCTGATTCTTTTCAAATGAAATTTAATTAACAAACATCTCTTTATTAGTTGTTTGTTATGACTCATGTGATTGTATCGTGATGTAGCACCCCAAATGTTGTATCCTCAATGTTCAACGCCTAGACTATAACTGTTTTCAAAAATTCTTACGAGTCGTTCACCGTTGTCTGATATCCGCGCGCGCATCGTTTCCGATCCCTTATGTGCCTTATGTGGTATATTTGATTGCATATTATGTGCGTAACAAGTGGGTGACACTTGGTATAAGTAATAATTATATACGTGTATATATACGGAATCCGTTCTATGGTGTACGATTATATATATCTTGATATTCGCTTCTTGCGAAGAGTTTAATTTCTTTAAACATTTTGATGCGATATGATAAAATCATTTTGATACATGATGAAAACATCGTTGTTATATGATTATCTTCGAAACTTTTTCGCGACTTTACTTTTCATCTTTTGATGATGTTGATTCATCGTAGTTTGTCGATCCCATTGGGTGATTTATTGTTCGACTCCGAGTTCGAATATTTTTTCCCATTGCTTTTGAATCGCATATGTTGTTTCGCAACCTATTGTTTTAAAACTTTCCAGTTGATAGGAGTGTGACTTTTATATGTCATCCCATGAACCCTCATTGTTTTGGAAAACGACTATTAACTTATTCTCGCGTAACGTGTCGTTTGGAAACAGCTATTTTTGGAACTTTCAAATAAAGTTGACATTGTGTTCCGATTCTCTCGTATTGACCTTTACTTAGTAAGTCATGAAATGTTTGATTCTAGAAATCTATGCGTTTTTGTGTTTGAAAGAGTGTTAAGTCATTGGGTATGGTTTTGTATTGGCGTTTGGAGGAATTAAAATGGTGTTTGGTTGGATTTTGAAATGGATTTTATGGCAGTTTGTAACCAGCATGTTGTGGGGTTGATTGTGAATTATTTTTGGTCTTACGGCACCTGGGAAAGCCAATTGAGATGTTGGTACATGCTTAAGGTACATGTGGTGAGTTGGGTAGAATTTTAACTCTTCCGGATGAGTGAGATATCGTCATTTTTCTAAAACTCGTCAATTCTGGTATACCGTTGAGAAAAGGAGTATAACTCCATATTTTTTTAATAACTTTTCAAAAGAAAATTTAGGTACCTGTAGAAGGCTCTTAGAGCTATCACCTCCAATTGGTTTCACATCAAAAACATCAATAAATTTCAAATTACGCTCATTTTCATAAACTACAAAAAAAATTCAAAATTTATTTGGGGACTGCTTTGGGATAGCAGCTTGTTGGATACATTGCAAAATATTTTTGGTCTATGAAGACCTGGAAAATTAGACTAGGAGGTAGAGAAACCTCTTAGGTATATATAGGAATTCGGATGGAGTCATACCGACGCCCGACGAATGAGATATCGCCGAAATGGCAAACTAGTCAAAAAAAATTGAGACTAGAATTTGAATGAGTAATAAGTTCAAAAACTTATATAGCAACACCTAAATATGTAAAACTATAGGTTCAAGATATTGAAAAAACTTAGATTTGAGCGGTCATCCCAGCTTTTGCGAACGCACGGTTTAGGAGATACACCCAATTTAGTGTAATGATAAAATTCTGGAAAATGGCAGCCTTGATAGGATATGGGCAAAATAGTAATTCCACTTAGATTCTGAAACTTTATGGGAAGTGGGCCCTACGTTTCTGGAAATAGATTTGAAATGATTTCCGTAGGCAAAAATCTCATACCTTTATCATCCATGGATTAGTAATTAGGAAGGTTTCAAGAAGCTAAAGGCTTATTGGTCTGAGGTCATTATTCCTTAAAGTTTTATCTCGTCACCGGTGTAGTGATTGCGTATTCTTTAGCCATTGTTTGGATTTAGAACTCTAAGAGAGTTAATGTATATGTTGTTCACCTAAGTGGTGCTTGGAGGTCGTAGTTACCTCAAGACATTGGACTCATTGAGGGATTGATTTGACCCCGAGTGTTGGGTGACTTCAATTGGTAAATCTTTCGCACGTGTATGATACTTGCTTGCATAGTCCATGAGTGGGTATTATTATTTTTGGTACTTGCCGTGACTATTGACCAAACTTTATTAAATGATGTTTTGTAGATTGATGATTTTAAAATTGCGGATCGGAATAACGAATTTATGTGTTGAACAAATGCCGTTGCGCGAATTGTACTGATTTATTGTATAAATTGTTTGTGTAAACAATGGAAAATGTGTTTTCAAAATTTCATAAACTGACCTTGTAGTGTCAAATAAATCTTCTTTCAAAAAAATTTCTTTTTAAATAATAAGAGTGAAAGATGGAATGATGCTATCTTCTTTTTTTTCTTTTAAAACAATCATGTTTTAATTTTTTTTATTTAAATTTTTTTATGCCGAGAAAATGACTTACGCGTGTAGCGTATGAAAAAGGAACGTTTTGACGAAGATGGACATGATGTCGTTTGGTCCTCAATTATGCATAATATAGGAAGAACCACGACATGTCAGGTAAATCGTCACCCTTAAAATGCTTGATAATTGGGATAAATGTTTTGGTCAAGCTTTCGGAAGGAGAAAATATTTTTACCCCTACTACGGAATCTTATGCAAGTAACCCTACTCCTCTTAACTGCATGGAGAGAGTCTTATGCGAGTCATTATGACCGAGTCGTCTCGAAGGGAAAATACCAACGGTATTGTTCGGAACGAGTGTGTCCAGAAGGGAGTGAAGTCAAATTCGTAGTAATGTAGATCAACGGTTTTTATGGGAATGTGTTGAGACCAAGTGTGGTCGGTATGCTAGTGAGCAATGGTAGATTTGAGCTATCAAGGGTGTAACCCTGATACCGACGCTGGGAAGGGATCTTTTTGGAGTCGTAAAGTTCTAAGGTGGGTGGAAGCCAAAGTGGTTAGTTCCGAGGTTGAAACTGAGAAATAGAGAAGACTTCTTTCCCCAAAATGAAAAGTAATGGTAGTATAGTTGTAAATATGCTTGAAGTCGTCGAGGATTAGAATAAGCCACTAAGCGACTCCTGACTTAAGGTTAGGTATAGTGAGCCTTACTCCTTGACGTGGCGATTAGTGTGCGTATATAAGAGCGAAAAGATTGGAGACTCTAGCCGAATGGCGACATCCGTTTTCATCCTGGAGGAACGATCAAAGTAGCTAACGCCTTAAGTCGGACGGTATTAAATTAGGAATGTGCGTAATTATCTCAACTTGATGTAATTGAGTCATCTAAGAATTTGATGCGGTGTGTTAAGACCGAGCCGATCGTGCTAGTCGCCATGTGGAAACATTAGAGTTTTGATTTTTGTCGAACGAGCAATGAGTCCATGATGCTCAATTGTTTTCTTGATTGTTTTCAATTTTTCTTCCGACAATATATGTTTTCTAGCGGGATTATCGCCGCCGAATTATGTAAAAGACGTGCTTTATGTGCTATGTGCTTTTGAATGGTAGTAAGCGCTTATGTCGCTTTTGTGTGGCCGTGATGTGGCTTAGGACGTGAGTGGGTGAGTATACTTACCCGAATGTAGATGAAGGTTGGTTTGAGAGGTACGCAAGCCTGATAGTCCATTGTCGATTACGGCTTGTTAACCCACAAGCATGACTATGGTTGGCTAAAACCTATCCGTGATTAAGTCGAGATCATTACTAAGAAGCTTGGCCATCTGGCAAGCCCGGTATAATGAGCAATTGATCGGTTGGGTATGAACCCGCGTGACGAGCATAGCTATTGCTAAGGCTTCCTAATAAGTAAGCACGGTTATTTTGCTAAAACTTATAGAAAGCAAGCATGATTGTTGCTAAGGGTGATAATGAGCAAGGGTGATAAAAGTGCCTAAGTAAAACTAGGTAGAAATATAAAGTCATTTTAAAATGACGAATAGGTGAATATGTGCTTTATGATTATGTGATTATGTGCAATGATGCTATAATGCGTTTGATGGGGTCGTATGTACTCCGAAATATTTTCGCAACCAGTGGTGCATTATTAAATGAGACCGGGAGGGCGACACGCGTATTTTAGTTTTGGATATTGATGAGTATTTTGGTTTTGGATAATGGCGTATGTTTTAATTTTGATTGATTAACGTATATTTTGGTTTTGGCCGGCGACGTATGTTTCGGTTTTGTGTAGCGGTGTGCGCTTTGTTTTATTGGAATGATCACCAAACTAAGATTTGGGTTGATCTCTCGTTTAAAGTCTTTCGTTTAAAAACAATGCGATATATGTTTTCCCGGATATGTCCCGTAGCTTATTTTACCTCTTGTGATAAGAGCGATTGTGATTATATTTTTGGTCTTGTTGGTACAAGTTACCATTTGTTTCGTTGACTTTCCATCCGGAATAGTCAAGGCGAGTGTTATAACAAGTGATCTTTGCATTCAAACCTGTAAGTCCATTCAATAATGAGGAAACCGTCTCACTGCAAGTGAAATTAAGGCGAGTGAGAAAGAACGAGCACCGGGACAACGCTCCCTTAAGGTGGATGGAATATAACAACCCGAGTTTTAGGCCGACGATTATCCCGAGCCGTTATTTATTTTTCTCCGATTGATATGAAATAATCGTTTTTCGTTCTGGGCGATTTGATAAAAATCATTATTTTTAGCTATTTCGCAAGCCGCGTTTTGAATTTCTATTCGTTTGAGCGTTTCTATTTTTGCTCCGAGATTGAGATTATATTTATTTTAGTGTTTTATGGCTTTCCCCAAGCTTTCGTAAAAGCCGTGTTTAAAAGTCGTGTTTCACGTGGTTTAACATTTTATTCAATGTTTTAAAAGAAAAGTAACGTCGACGGAAGAAATATAATTATGAATTTATAAAACCCGAGTTTATGGTCGGCTATGTAAACCAAAACAAACACCTTGTATTAACTTTGTAAGGACTAAAACGAAGGTGGGACCAAATGTGTCAAAACCTCAAAGCACTCCCCTATATAAGTAAGTTTACTTCCATTTTATTCATTATATACATGCGCAATGATCCGCTTATATTTTCTTAACCCTCTCATCATTTCTTACATATCCCAATAAGAAAAATCCACATGCAATGAGTATTTCTCTAGTTTTGGATTGGTTTGAGTTCGTGTCGAAATGGGTCGAAAACATTGTTAAAAGTATTAAATAAATATTCTTACAAGTGGGGTTTTGTTAAAAAGTTGCAGGTTTTGTGTTTTAGGTTAGTTCGAACCCACGGCTAGAAAAGAAACGGGCGAAGGAGACGATTTCGATTATTAGTCTTGCTTATATAAGCTTTGTAAGTATTTTTAAGGCTTATGCTATATTTATTTTGGTGATTTGATCAATTTTGAATAATTGCATGTGATGAAATCCGATTGAATCTTGCGCTATACTATATTAGAAATGAGGTTGGATGATGAAAATAGGCTAGATGATGTCGATTTGATGTTGTCGGAAGCCGAAAATGGCCGTTTAATGGGTTTTTAAAACTACAATTTCGATCAGAAAGTTTGGCTCAGATTTTGAGGTTCAAGATTTTATAAAAACTGATTTTTGATGTAGAAATATGATAGAGTTCGTCCTAAAGTACGTTTCGGTAATTCGAACGTCCCGTGACTCATAATAACGAAGAAGTTACGGCGAAACAAGATTTGAAAATTTAGAAAATTCCAAACAGCTATGGTAGTTTTGTTTAGTTGCTGGCAGATTCAAAAACGCCCGTTTTAAGCACTTTTGAGTTCATTTCAGCCTTTCGGCGAAACACGAAAGTTGCTCGGAATGACATTTTTCTTTGCCACGAGGCTTGCTAGTTTTAAAATCGAGTAATAACGGGTCAAAACCCAAGGTCAAATTCTGCATTTTTATTTAAAAAGTCATAAGTTCCTGCAGAAACTTGCAGGGGCATTTTTGGTCATTTTCTGTCTCGTTTCAGGTCTCGGCTAAAACTAAAAAGTTGTCCGGAACTTCGTTTTGCATAAAATCTCTTTAGAGTCCGAGTCACTAAAATATGATATAATGGGTCGTTTTGAGCGGGTTAGATCTAGACGATATATATATACATAAAATCAAAGTCAAATAAAGTCAAACGTTGACTTTTGAAAGTCAACGGGTTGATACAAGACTTGTTGAATGTTTATAAAAATAATAAATGCCATTATTTTACGAGTATAACAATTTAGACTTAACAATTGATACTATGAAGATAATTCTAAAAATAGTAACTTTAATATTCGGAATATAATACCGATATGGGTAATTAATAACCACATTGAATGTCGAAAGCTCGATGAGATAAATAAATATTATTGTAAATATAATTAGATGACGGACTTACTAAAAAGGGTAACTTTCCAAAAATAGAAAGTTTTCGATTAAGTGACATATAATATAAATGAAAGAATGATCATAACTTAATTATGTGAAGTTTAGGATCTAAGACGCGCAAGAGGATTTCTCATCACATGTGTATGTATATCTATATAGTTTTAATAGTTGCGATATACGCACTATTCGATCGTACTTTATTGTATAGTAATCGAGCGACATAAATTATAGGTCGCGGTTGAGCTCGTTGTCGAGTAGTTCGTGATTGTTTTGGTTATTTGATCTTCGGCTTCGACCAAGGTGAGTTCATAGCCTCGCTTTTGAACTATTTTAAATGTTTTTAACCCGCGAGGGGGATACTTGTTGATTTACGAAAATGACAACGCAATATATTTTTATACTTATTATGATTCCATTACTATTGAGTATATGCCTTTTACTGCGTGACCGTTAGTTGCCTAGTTGCAGGTAAGCGCTAATGCATTAAATAGATCTATTGGGTTTGACAACCCTGTCTGGGATTTGAATCAGTTGGTGAGCACCCTGTAACGAACTTTTTGTGGTTAGTATTAAGGGAAGTGGCATACTTCCCTGTCATTATTTTGTCCTACGGGATGAATGTGTTAAGTTTCGGTGCACGGGCTCATTTAGTTGGAAATCATTATGTAACTTTCCATATGAGCAATGTTATGGTTGTTTAGTTGAACCAAATAAGCGTTCAAATTGTTATGTGTAAACTCTACGAATTCACTCAACGTTTTGTTGACGTTTTTAAGCATGTATCCCAGGTATAGGTATTGAAGATGGCTTGGATGGGACGGAACGCGGATATCAAGGACGATGACTCAGTGAACTTGTGTCAATAAATGATAGAAATATTTTAGACATGAAGTCGTGATGTGACTTGTAGAAATAAATTTTCTACGAATATTTTGGGACCTTTGTACTCTGATTCTTTTCAAATGAAATAAATGAAATTTACTTAACAAACATCTCTTTATTAGTTGTTTCTTATGACTCGTGTGATTGTATCGTGATGTAGCACCCCAAATGTTGTATTCCGTTGTGTATCGTATTTTGGGGGTGTTACAAAAGGATTCATTATGTACATCATATTGTGTATGGGTGATTTGACAACATTGGAATCTAATTGAAAGATATTAGAAGGAATATTCTGATTAATGTTTAAAATTCATTCCTAGAGTTAATAATGAAGATACTATGGATATACATTGTTGTAATCATAGTAAGATCATTATGATCAACAAACCTTAAGTTTGTGTGATATCCAAACATTATTAAAGAAATGTTCAGAATTTATGATAGGTTAGCATAGTGTTGTTTGTATACACTAGTACTTGTTTTAATTGAGATGATACTCAATCTTTGTAGAAGCAAGTTTTTGCTGGCTACATATGTTTGGTTTACGAGCATAGTTGCATAATACTGAAAGAATTAGAATGCTTTACAGTTTGGAAAACTTTTGAGATGAGTGTCTTCATTAGGATGTTTTGTATGTCATACATCTTATGGAATGTAAATGTGACTAGACTCATATAAGTGATACTTATAAGTAAGTGCACACTTACAAAATAACAATCATCATTATTCAAAGTACTTCACTATTGCTAGGTGCAAACAACTTTAAAGTGGCCACGCCAACCTCCTAAAAAAGGAGGGCTTTACCTGGTTTGAGTATGTGTGGCGGTGGGTTCAAACTTCGTGGATTAGTCAGCCTAAAGAGTGAAAACCATGGTTACAAAAAAAAGTACTTCACTATTCGTGAATTTTTGAAATAAGTATTCTCAAAGTCCCACAAGATCATAACCTAGTTGTTATGCTTATGGAACCTATGTCTTACCACTAATTGTGATTATTGTGAATAATACATTAGTACCTAACTAGGATCATCATGTACTGGTCTTATTTGGTATGTGGATAATGGAACTGTAAGCAGTTGTAAACAACGAATTGACATACGTGATATGATCGTTTTCATTTATGCTACCGTGTTCTATATTTGCATGTTTAAATCCTTGAATAAATTTATTTATTCTAAACTATGTCCATTGTCAGTTAACAATATGAGAATATTGTTGAGATAAGACAAATGATGAGTGTTTGGTTGTACTCTGGAGAATATGTAAAGATGATTCTGCCAACTTCATATGTTATTCAATGAGGTTGAATATTGGATACCCCACCTATGTAGATCACTTTATGGATTGGCGTCATTGGGTGCATTACACACATGGTGAAAGTTATGTTTATCCTTAGACTTGAGATGCAAGCAGGTTTTGCATGTATGGATAGCATTTCGGTGGGATAGGTAAACTTGAGGGCTCTATATCTAGTATAAATAGAGGATCTCTAGCTCATTAATCCCATCCCTTCTTCTCTTCCTCTCCTTGTGGTCGAACGAAATAAACACCCCTCTAGGGAAAGTGTTTGTTTCGACTACTTGATGTATTCTTGAGCGTTGGTTCGTGGAACTAGCATTCGGGTGGTATTGGTTGACGTGTAGTGTATGATACGCGTTGAGGTTACTTACTTTAGTAACTCGAAAGGGTTTTCAGTTTCACATGTATTACACACATGCGTGTACTCGAAGAAATCTTTGGTTCTTCACGTTGCTTGGTTGCTATTCGGTATGTTTTCTGTTTATGTTTTATGTTAATTATAAGTGCTATATGAGTTTAATTCCGCTGCGTAGCTCATTTAATATTCATGTAATATTAAGGTTTTAGACCACAATTTCCATCATTGAATCCCTTATAGTTTTTTATATGCATTTTATCAAGTTAGACGATTCTTACGTAGTTTTCGTGTTGTTTACGTTAAATGCAATGTTAGTACTTAGTACCACTTTCATCGTTTTCACTTCAAATAACTTTTGAAAGTAATTGAGATACATCTAAATAAACAAAGATTCATTCAATTAAAGTTAATTGCATTATAAATGTGTAGTTATATTTAATTCTCCTTCTCATTTTAAATATATATAATTACCAGGATGGTTTGCAATATTTTATTATAAACGCGGAATCGGTTCGACCGGGGCCGACCCAACTCATCACACAAAGGAATTTTTTATTATAAACCCGGATCCACTGATTTATTATACCTCGACCCGCTAATTTATTATAGTCTAACCATGTGTGGGGGATACGTGTCTATTCGAAAACCTACATACCCTGATCTATAATTTCTATCACACACTTCCTCTCTCTCGATTCTTTTTCTTCCCACCAAATTAAGACGAATCCTGCATAACTCTTCAACACGCTAAACCAAAGAAACCAAAAATTAAGATGAATTATCAGTTTTCAGATGGGAAAAATAGCAATAAAGAGGAAAAAATTGAAAATCTTTAATTATATGTAAGTGATGCTACCTAATTTGGTTTTGCAATTACCAGTATCAATTTTATTGTTTATATATATGAAAAGGTAAAAAGAGTCATAAAGCATATTTTTGATAATAGTTTGATTGGAAGTTTATAAATTGCTTAAGAATCATTACTTTTGGTGTGTAATTTGAATAAAGTTGTTTGATTTATATGTTTTTAGGTTCAAGATTAGTACTTTTTTGAGTTTAGATTGAAATAGGTCTGATAATGATGTTTTTGTGACTACGATTTTTATATTGTCCATATGAATTTGAGTTCGAATTCAAATATTAGTGATACGTGAGATGTTGGGTTTATGAGTTTAGGCTAATAGCATTATTTCTTGCTATCATAAGCAGCACAGTTGGTGACCAATCCGATGATCAAGCAATCAAGAAACAAGTGGTTCGCGATTTGAGGACCGGCTAAAGAAGTAGTGTATGTATTATTCAAGTGTTGTTGAAATAAAATTCACTATCTTATAGTGTTTATGAATGTGTTACTAAAGTATTTGTTTTGTCTATAACCCGCAGACCTTTCAGGTGTCTATGCAGCTAACGGAGGTGATATGAAACCCACTCTTGACATGCTCGATCAGCTTGAGGTATAATATTGTAAAGTGAAAGCCATTTTTATTTTATACTTTTGAGGCAACAAAGTGGGTGTGTCGGTCGGGTTAGGTAATTGGCCTGATTTTTTATCAAAAAATTAGGAGAGACTAAGTCATCGGTCGTGCCGGGATTGTTTGTGATGTATAGGTAACAATAGCGGTCTTCTACAATTGCCACCTTATCAGGTCTTCAAGCTAAAGCAACTTACGATGCTGACACTAGCTGAGGCAAACAAGTAATACCTTTAATTTTATGATTTTTGTTGATCCAATATGGCTCAAACATCTGTATATTTATTTAATGAATCTGACATCAAGGTATATTGTTATATTTGTAGGTTGTTTTGATTTATGACGATGTAGAGACTGGTGACCTAGATGTCCGGGATCGTGCTTACATATATTGGCAACTTCTTTTAACTGTCTTGGGATCCTGAAAGTGCGCCTGCAACTGCTTGCATTTCTCCTATTGCCAGTGTTGTTACACAAATTGAGGATTCAAAAATCGTTGGATCAAGAGGGGAACACATGTTTTTTGTGTGGTTGTCAGTCTTTTGCGTTCTTTATTCGGTCTTCTACAATTGCCACCTTATCAGGTCTT
Organism: Tanacetum coccineum; assembly: GCA_026074375.1. NCBI lineage: Eukaryota > Viridiplantae > Streptophyta > Magnoliopsida > Asterales > Asteraceae > Tanacetum > Tanacetum coccineum. The sequence continues at coordinate 18,122 of BQNB010050638.1, forward strand.
TAAGCTAAAGCAACTTACGATGCTGACACTAGCTGAGGCAAACAAGTAATACCTTTACTTTTTATGATTTCTGTTGATTCAATACGGCTCAAACATCTGTATATTTATACAATGAATCTGACATCAAGGTATATTGTTATCTTTGTAGGTTGTTTTGATTTATGGCGCTGTAGAGACTGATGACCTAGATGTCCGAGATCGTGCTTAAATATATTGGCAACTTCTTTTAACTGTCTTGGGGTCCTGAAAGTGCACATGCAACTGCTCACATTTCTCCTATTGACGGCGTTGTTACACAAATTGAGGATTCGAATATTGTTAAATCAAGAGGTGAAAACGGGTTTTTCGTGTGGTTGTTAGTCTTTTGCGTTCTTTGTTCGGCAACTTTCTTGCAGGCTTATGTGAGTCACCCGTTGTGTCGCATGGCGTTCAGGAGTCGGTCCTCGAGAATCAACTTACATATACTCCAACATCAGCCCAAGTCACCAGTTTTGTCGTAAGGCGTTCACGAGTCGGTCCGCGAGAATCGACTTACACATAGAAGACGTGTTTTATGTAACACCCCGTAAAAAAATCCAATTTATTTTCGTCGACTTTTGTGCATTAGTTGACTTTTATAATTACATGTTAATTATTGTGCTTAACTGAGAAATTTCCTCGTGCGTAACTAAGAATCGTTAACGGATGTGTTCTGGCTTGCTATTTAATGCAATCTTTCGACAGATTTCGCGTTCTTACGTTTCGGATAGATGTTCAAATTTTCGTAATATCTTTTAAGCATTGCTCGTTTTTTAGTTTTGCGTAAACCGTAAACGACGTTTAAAAATATCATAAGTATGAAAGAAATATCTAAGGGTCTTAGGATTCCATATGGCAGGATCAAAAGTTTAAACCTCCCCCCCCTTTGTCCTTCTTGTCGACTTCACCACCTAGAACCTCAATATTCTCCCCTAAAGTTTTGCAACCATGTCCCCTAGATATTTTTCTATCCTAGGATTCCTATTTTTGATTCATGATATATTATCTACATACACTTCATTCATCCATTCACCTCAAAACATTTTCTCACTCTAGAAAAACACACAACAAAAATATCTCTCCCTCTCCTCCCTCTCTTGTTCGTTCGACGCCAAAGACACACACACACATATATTTTTCTACCTTTGATCAAGATTTTGAAGCTAGATGTTTATTCGGGGTTGATTCGTATAGTTACTTGGGGTATTTTAAGTATCATTCGGGTTGTTTGTTAGCTTTTAATCACCTCTTAATCCATCATCGTCGTAAGTTTATCTTTTTTACATTTCTCTTGTACTTCCTTGATCCTTACCATATGAATAAGCTACTTGTACAAGTCGTTTTATTAAAATCAAAGCTTAAAAATTTACAAAACCTTAAAAGGTTTTGTATATGTTTTGAAAATTTATAAAAAGAAATAAGGGAAAGTGTAGTTGAGTTGTTGTGGTTACTTTGTCAAAAATAAATATTTTCCAAAAGTGCTTATTACTTATTTTGGCTTATTGATAAGCTCGAATGTCTTATTTGAGCTTATAAGCGTGACGAACCAACAAGAAAACCATAAAGGTTCGAACTTTAAGCTTATCCAAGCTTCGTCTTATTTTCTTAGCTTATTTTCATGGATTATTTGATAACTAGTAAGGTTTTGAGCTTAACGGGATTAATAAATAAGCCCATGCTTGTTTGGTTGGCTTTGGTGGGTCTTGGCACAACACCAAGCCCAAACCGTGAGCAATAAGCTCACGACATGGCTTATTCGAGTAGCTTATCCATAGCTTATTTGATAAGCTATATACTTATTTGCTTAATCGCTTGCTTATTGGACTAGTTTTGGACTTATTACATTTTGGGTCCTTTGTTTAGGCTTATTAGGCCTAAAAGCCCAATAAGGGTCCGTTGGGTTTCAACTTATTTCATTAAGGGCTTCTTGCTTATTTTTACACTTATAAGATGACGTATAAATATTATAACTTATTTACGTATATAACACATTTATATATTAAGCATTTTAACTATATAGACTTGTTGTGGAAAATAAATTGTTGGGATGAGTTTTGAATGAAACATATAGATTTGACGTTAGTTAAAAAATGTGAATTATAGTTTGAAAGTGGTTTTTGGATAAAGTCTAAGACTTTGGAAAACGGATATAAACGAACGGGTTATGCCAAAATTTTTATAAAATCTTTACACTTAGAAAAATTTATAAAACATATTTTCTTAAAAACCCGACAAAAGGACAAATTTACATTATCTTATAATTAATAAATATTTATTATACTTAAACTTGATACATAAACTAAACTACCTACTTTTATGTAAATCACTAAGTATTTTCCTTAATAATGACAAAATACAAAATAATAAATATTATTATTTTAATACCCGACTAAAAGACGAAAAATATATTTTTATAACTTTTATAAATATAGAACTTCTATTACCTATTACGTAAATTAAAAACGTGAAAGCATTCATATCAAGGATGTCTTAATTCATTATTTTTGGGTTACCGGGTTAACTGCCGAAACTTATTTACTCTTGTTTATTTTACTAATATACGATATGGACTTATGTTAATTTTCGTAATACGTTTTATCGAGTCAAAACCACTACAACCACCACACAACCATTGCTACTAAAACTTTTCTCAAATCAATTGTATAACTACGCTTAAGAACTTTATTGCATCTTCATGATTTCACTTCATATCAATTCTAAACCAAATCGTTATTTACTAGGTCGTGACCGGGCACAGTTGTGCAATACCGTGTGATCATTTATTTTTAGTTACTTTACTTCACCCTTTACTGTGAGTTCATAGCTCTATACTTTTACCTAATTTTCTTATGTTTTCTAACTTTGGGGTGAGAACATTATTTGTTTTTAAATATGGACACAAGTGTTTTATGTTACTCTTACCTGTATACGTGTTGCCTAAGCTTGCGTTTAAACCACTATTTGCCCGAACTATCGTGAACCGTTAGTCTCTTGACCAACCATACTGGTTGAGTGAGTGCGAGTGAATAAATAGATCGATTGGGGCTAAAAACCCCCATCCGGGTAAGTAGCACTTACTTGTATCGGAGGGACCAAACAAACGGATGTATGACATGTCTAATTTTGTTTGGTGATCTTTGGTTTGGACACCTGTTAGGGCATGTTTCAGCTGGCATGATTATATGCTACAGACGTATTAAGCCTCGATATCATGAGCTTAGTGCAACCTAATCACTCTTTTTATGTGATATTGTATCTGTTATAATAATCACATACGTTTTATAACTTGTGGTCTACACTATTGCGTTTCAATTTAAACCTATGAATTCACCAACTTTTGTTGACGTTTTAAGCAATGTTTTCAGGTGCATAGATTGGATATTCGCTCAATGTGCTACTTGAAGTCAAATTGCTATATATGTCTACCATTTCCAAGACTTCTATTTAATCATGCTTGTTATTAATTTAGCAAACTTTTATTTCGCTTCTGTAAATCTTTAAAAGCTCTTTTGGATTGAATGTATAACTATCTATTTTATTAATGTAACAAGTATGAATTTCAAACGTACCCTTTAGAGGTCGTTCTTGTACCTTGTGTTTTTTATATCCATGACACGTCATGCCTATGGTTAGGTGTGACAGATTGGTATCTAGAGCCAAGGTTATATAGAACCAGGTAGAATAACTAGGTCTAGTCTATAACCCGTATGTGATCCTTACATGAATTATATATGCCTTTACTTGTTCCCATCTTTTCCTTACGTATATGATAATTATAATATTATATTACGTAAGTAATAATTTCATATCGCCTTACTTATTTTGCATAATGTATCCTTATTTGGCTATATCGTATTTTTCATCGCATTCGTTTATATTCCATGCATCACGCATGGTTGATATAAAGAGATTTATATAAAATTTTGCTTATGCAGGTTACGGCCATCTCAGTTATTTCGATCTCTTCGGATTCTTTGGATGAGAGTGTAGGATCATCCCTCTCTCAGATCATTTTGTTTAGCACCATTCCAGCTGAGATTCCTGCTGAGACACCTACTATTCCATCTGTTGTTCCTACCTTACCACATACTTCCCCATTTTTATACACTGATTCATCTGACTGTGACACTTTTGAGAGACCACCATCACATGACCCATATGAGGTTACCGTTGCTCGGTGGAGGAGCAGAGTAGCAGCACGTTCATCACCACCATCATTACCTACTCATGATTCTCCACATACTCTACATTAGATTCTACCCGCACCACCCGAATTACCTCGCCGACCAGCTGTTCTCGTTTTACCAGACTAGCTGATTCCTCTTGGTCGACCTTACCGTACCCAGCCTAACGGGGTGCGTAAGATGTTGATAGCGAGGAAGAGAGTTCGAGCGTTACCATCAGGCCATCTTGCATCGAGGTATCCACCAGATCATTCTTCATCAGACCATTTCTCCTCAGATGTCTCTTCATCGGATTTTTCATCAGATTATTCTTTAGATTCCTCATCAGATCATTCTCTACCAGATTATCCTGTTGATGCACCAGTTACTATTTCTGTAGGGCCATCTCGCAAAAGGTGTAGATCCCCTGCTATTTTAGTACCGTTAGCTACACCCATACCAGGAGCCTTGTCTCTTGTACGTGCCGACCTGCTACCACCTTGTAAGAGGATTAGAGGATCTATTTCTGCATCTGATTATGATGATAGTATAGAGGAGAGCTATGATGCATACACTAAGCCCGACATTAATTTGGATGTTCAAGCAGGCATTGATGTTGATACTACGGCTGCTGAGGCAGTAGCAACTAGGGAGGCACATGATAGAGTTGAGGTTGGTATGGAGATAGATAGAGAAGACAAGGCCGAGGAGGAGGCCGAGTCTGACGATAAAGGTACCAGGGAGATTGGAGTCGATAGGGTTTCGGATATTGAGAGTGCTCATGGAGAGCATGGGCGTAGGATGTTTGTTGCTAGTGAGCAGAGCACTGTTATGTTGGATAATATTGGATTTTTAGAGAGAGACAACGTAAGACTACGAGGGATGTTGTGCGTTGAGAGAGAGCGAGTTGGCTATCTTTGACGTCACATGTCATATACTCAGGAGGAGTTGAGGCAGATTCACGTGTCTCGTTACTATGACAAAGCTGATTTCAGGAGGCTCGAGACTTTCTCTATGAGACGTTTAGGTTATTGTCCTTAGGCTTGTTCCATCATGACTTGCGCGTCGATCGGTAGTGTAGTAGCTAGTAGCTAGTGGTAGTATTGTTAGGAATTCATACCGTCTTTTGGGAAAATCGATGTGCCTAACTATTATTTCAGTTATGAAATCTATTTATCTATTGTTATTCTTCGTTTATCTTTTACGTATTGTGTTACTATTTATTTCGGGTTGGCTTATCGTGAACTCATTATGATTCTTTATCTCCCTAAGATAAACCTAATCAATTCTATCTAGCGTTTATGGTGATCTTATCTCACCCAAAAATCTCATCGTGCTTTAAATTTTATGATGTAGAATGATGCCTACCGCTACACGTTCTGGAATGACACCTACATCGATCAAAGAAATAACTGAGCGATGTGTGACAAAAGCATTGGAAGCTTACAGGGCTAACAGAAATCGTTAACCCACAATGGAGAATGGGGACGAACATGAGGATGATAATGGGGATGACAATGGAAACGGTAGTGGAGATGGAGGCGGAGATTGTAATAGGAATGGATTGGCTGGCATAAATGAAGATGGAAATCCTAATGTGAACGTTGGAGGTTTGATGCCCGTTACTCATGAGTGCACTTACCAGGATTTCTTAAAGTGTCAGCCACTCATCTTTAAGGGAACCGAGGGAGTCGTTGGGCTAACTAGATGGTTTGAAAAGATGGAGAATGTGTTCCACATCAACAACTATCCACAGAAGTATCAAGTGAAGTACGCCTCATGCACTTTACAGAACAATGTGTTGACTTAGTGGAATTCTCACAAGAGGAAAGTTAGAACTGATGCTGCGTATGCCATGTCATGAAAGGAACTGATGAAGTTAATGGCCGAGGTGTATTGTCCTAGGAATGAGATTCAGAAAATAGAGACTGAGTTATGAAATTTAGTTATGAAGGTAAATGATTTGAGTACCTATACCCAAAGATTCCAGGAACTAGTCTTGTTGTGCACCAAGATGGTCCCTAAGGAGGAAGACATGGTTGAGAAGTTTATTGGAGGTCTTCCGGATAATATCCAAGGCAATGTGATTACAGCTAAGCCTACAAGGCTCCAAGATGCAATCCGAATTGCAAACAACTTAATGGATCAAAAGCTGAAGGGTTATGCTGCTAGTGTCAGAACCCAAACCACTTTCACTTCATCATTGATACAAGAAAAATAAGATGAGAAGATAATGAAAGAATTTTAGAGAGAGGAACAAGAGAGAGAAATTAGAGAGAAAATAAAGATATGGTTGATTTCTAAGTGTGTGAAACAAATAAGACCAACACCCTCTCCTCACTTGGAGAGGGGTATTTATACCCATGTTGCCGGATGAGCTTTTGACTTGGGTTGGGCTCGAGTTTACTTGGGCTTTTAAGCCCGTAACACGTGACATATTAGATTACATTAAATGAGTTCCCGTTCTAGCCTATTACAACATTAATATATAAATAACTGAGACCCAATATTCCTAATGAACGAACTTCTCGTTCAGCTCAATATTTGAGGCTAACAATCTCCCCCGAAGTGAGTTCATTGTGACACTCCTTCGTAAGATCAATGAGATTGCTTTTGTCGTTAAGCTCTTGTGATTTTGTCCCTGTCTACATTGTAGGATTATTCCTTCATGCTATGTGATCTTTGATCTTGAGCCTTTGTCATTGTCTTTCGACTTTGTCTTTACGTTTGAGATCTTTAAATCTTTTCCTTGCTTGTCTTTATCGTCTTTGCCATCTCATGATCTTGTGTCTTAACCAACATGCTTTTACTTTGCATCATCTTGAAAGCTTGCTAACAATCTCCCTTGATAGAATTGATATCTTAAAGGAAGATCTTGAATATCAAAGTTTGCAGAAGTCTTTGTCTTTAATTCTTGAACTTTTTTTATTCTTGAATCTCGATGCTTATAGTATGTCTTTGTAGTTTGAGCATGAGCATGTGGTAATGAATTCGACTTCAGCTGGAATGAGGCATCTCCATCTCCATCTTTATATGAATCATGGAATAAAACAGTTAGCAATAAAGCGTGTGGACGAATATGGATTTGTCATTCGTCTGGATTTGGTTAGATTAACCTCCGGTTCTGTAGGACCATTTTACAGTATAAATACTGTACCTATGATCAGGTAGATTCAAAGAATCTCCTTGACAGGGTTTCCAGATCAAAGCGTAGGATCTTCTAACACAGATGTATTAGATTTTCCATGCTTGCTAGTTCTCATTACCAGAACGTCTCAAAGCAGACAACACGGTAAGAGTGAATCAGATAGTTACTATCTTTCTGATTGAGCCGTCAATTCATTTACTGGAACAAGTTTAATTCACATAGAATCGCACCATCGTTTCTTTCCAGTTGACACAAGTTTAATTCATATAGAATCGCACAAGTCACCTACCAAGAACTTGTTTGATGTTGGCTCAAGCAGGATTTCCATCTTCATTGTGAATACATTAGTATCACTCGGATGTTCTGGCAAAATCACAAGGATAATGCGTAGGACTCTTGTTAACAGCTTATGAACTTATTGATGTTCAACAAGTGTTTGTAATGGAATGTGTCCTAATGAGATTTATTTTATTGATCTCTTGGCTCTAGACTCGATTAGTGCGTTTTGGTTTTAGTACTCGGAGGCTAGAGAAGACTGCCACCTATTCAATATTAACTAACTCGGAGTGAGAAAGTCAATAGAAGTCGTGTGTATCTCCGTGACAAATGAGACAAGTTTCTCTTGAGAGAAACCCGAATGGCTGGGAAGGGTTGTACATTGCATCACTGGATCCATGATGTCGTATTCATTATCAAAATTCATTTTTGTGAAAACCGATAGATTATGTATTGACCCGGTTTCTGCCTAAAGTTGTGTAGAGGGCTTATTTCTTTAGACCCTTTATCCTTACATTTCTTCTTCATTCTTCAACCCCTTCAATACTTACCAAGACGTCATTACTAACACCTTGTTATGATTGTTCCAGTGTTAGCTCAATCTTAGTCGGTATTATTCCCTTATACTCATTCATCTCCAATCATACCTAAGGACTGCTATTTCTAACTATGGAGTGTCCTTGGGTAGATCCCTCCGGTTCTGGTTGGATCATAGGACTAGTACCTAACCTAACCACCTTATGACTTCAAAATCGCCGTAAATTAAGATGTTGTTGGGTATGAGATCGTAACCATAAAACCTTTTCCTAAGAGTATCAAGCACTTTGAGTCGATTAGATCACTTATTATTTTCAAGATCACATTTTAATTACATTTCTCCCCTTATTTTAAATACTAATTCACTTAGTTTTTGAAATACCTTGTGATTAAAATTTGTCATGAAAATACAGTGGGAAAATATTATTATTCTTAGCATGAATTATATGGAACATTAACTTGCTCCCCCTCAATTTTACATATGTTTGACACCAAAAAAATGATACCAAGTTATAAAATGAATATAAAATTGAGGGTTAGCATTGTTGAGCATATAATTTTAAAAGATTATGAATTGTCATTAAAGAATTCTTAAAAAATTGTGCTCAACCACCTAATTCTCTTATAACAAATAATCTATTTAATAGTCATTATTATTTCTTAGATGTTATTAAGATCTTTTATAACGTGTTGAATACATAAGAACTATTATGATATGATGTATCCAACAATCATTAAAACATTATTTTTCAAAAAACTCCCCCTCAAACATTGACTCATTTTGAAAATGATACCAAATGTAGAAGAATTGTCTTGTAAAACTTGATGAGGGTTGGAGTATTGAACACACAATTTTGAAAGATTATGAATTGTCATTTGAGAAATTCTTGAAAAATTGTGTTCAAATATTTGAAAAATCAAATGTTAGAAGACTTATCTTCTAACGCTAAGGATAAACGCACTTATGCGTACACTCTCCTTTGTCGTTCTGGTCCAAGTTGCAATCTGAGATTGATTACAAGTCATCAAGAAAAATTAGAAATGACATGTTTTGAAAGCATTTGAAACTCCTGTTTGAACTTCATTTACACGCCTGTGTCGATGTTAATCAACATTTCTAGGTATGTAAATGTTATCGATTCCAAGAGACACGTCGAGAAGAATATTTTTGTGAAACATTTTCTGATTTTGTATTTTTTTTTGAAATTTTATATTTTTGTATTTGGTTTTATATAAAAAATATTTACATGTTGACCTCAGCATTGTTATGTGATGGTGGAATAGTAATTTTAACTCTTGTCGTGATATAGCTGTCTTGTCTGCTGAAGGAACAACTTTTGGAACCAGCTTTGAACTTGACTGTTCATTGCTGTGGTTGTGAATTCCGAGTTCTGAACTGTTATGATCAGAAGTCATTGCTTGTTCATCAGATCAGAATTCCTTGAAGCCCTGGTTTCTGAGATATCAGTCTTTTCAGCAACCAAACTCTGAGTCCTTCCTTTTTAGGATTGAAAGATGTACCTGCACTTAAGTTAAGAGTACCTGCACTGACATCAAGAGTTCGTTCGCATTTATATTGGTTAGTGATATCTTTATTTGAACCATTTGTGGGTTCATTGTCAACCTTGGTTGTGCTAGATGTGAATATCTTTCCAGTAGGAACCCACCTAAGACCAACTGTCTTGAGAATTTTACCCGTCTGTTTCCACCTAAGACAAGATCTAGGAGTCATTGTTTTCTCATGCACAACGGAAGTCTTTTTGATTGAAAACCTATGTCCTTTTGGGATCTGTCTTTTTGGTTTCTTTGCAACACTTGTTTGCTCTACGGGTTTGTTTCTATTCGTTGTCTTATTGGATTGAACCTTAGCACGCGAGTTTTGTTACACAAGAATCATGATTTTCATTAAAGACACATTTCTGACATGTCGAGCAAACAAAATGTTTGGAGTCAGAAAAATTTCTAGAATTCCTAGAATGTTCTGCTATGGGCACGGTCTTTGTCGTGACGTAACTAGTCTTAGATGCAGGCCAATTCTTAGACTTTTGGTTATGGATTCTAGATTTTGGTTTCCTACCATTAGCTGTGCTCTGTGATCTAGCAGAAGGCATCACACTAGGTCTTGAATTCCTACCGCTTTCTTGTGTCTTTTTCTTAGCTTCCTCTAGGTAGTGATTATGAACCATGTCATTTGCGCTATACCTAGATAAGCCAGGTGCAATCATGTGATAAGGTTTTGTAACAGCAGATTCTCTTTCCTTAGGCAAATAATGTGTAGTGACTGGTTTTGACAAATTGTTATTGACATCAACTTGGGAGGCAAACCGTGGCTTTGAAATTCTAGGTCGTTCAGACTTAAACGCAGTTGGTTGGTTAACAACTGATTGGTTTTTGTGTGGTTGTAAAACCGGTTTCCCTAAGATTGATGATTTTTCAAACTTAGTATTCACACTATATCCTGTTAATTTTCTTAACTCATTTTTTAATGCTACAATTGCAAATCCTTTTTCCTGAAGTTAAGCTTTGAATTCATCATTTTTAGCAATCAAAGAAGTTGTGTGTTCTATAGTCTTAGCTCTTGTTGTCTTGATAGAATCAAACAGTTCTTTGTAATGCCTTTTCAAAGTCTCATTTTTCTTAATTAATTTAGCCTCTTTATGTTCCAATTCGATGTTTATTGTTTCAATTACATCTATGTCATGTTTAATCTTGGCTTAATTACTTTTTACTTTCAAAAATTGACCATGTTGCCCTTCTTTTAAAGCTTGATTTTGATATTTAAGTTCAACATTAACACAATGTGCTTCCATTCTTGAAAAATCTTTTTGAAATTGGGCAACGGTCTTTTTGAGACAAATATTTTCAGATTCTAGAGATTGATTTGAGAGTTCAGTTGTCTGGTTATCAGTTAATTTAGCAGACAAAGGACATGTGTCATGACATTGTTCAGCATTCTGGTCAACCTCTCCTTCATAATTGAATTCAGGTTGCTCAGTATGCTGTTGTCCTATAGCAAAGACATTGATTTCAGCAGTCGTTTGTACCTCAGCCATTGGCTCTTCATCATATATGGGTCTGATATCTGCATCATCAGCATGTGCATTATTCCCGGATCTGCTGCTTGTATCTTGCTCTTTTGATTCTGTCCCGCTGCTTTCTATGTCAACCAAACTAGCATCCAATGCTTTACTCGTTTAAACCTTTTCCTTTATTGTATACATCTGTGTGTCATTCACCCTGCTGTCATACTCTCATTTATGCTGTGCTCTTTCATCAATTGACTGCTTAACATATTCCATGTGTTGGATCAGTGTATCACGGAATTCTAGAATCTCGAGTTGAGTGTATTGTAGAAAGTAGTTGCTTGTCATTACAACATATTCATCATCCAAATAAATCCGTGACTTGATGAACATCTGAAACCGTGTCTTGAGTACTTTAAAAGCAGCCGTGGATCCAATCTCTTGAAATTCTTCTTTGTCAAGTTGCTTTTCTAGTTGATCCATGTTTAGGAACATTGTGCCTGTGAAAGTCTCTAGATCTTGACCGAAGAATGTCGCAAATACGCGTTTGAATCCATACTCGGTTTGAGTTCCTTTTAAGTCGTTGTTTGAAAGAAGATTGAGGTGTGAATGAAGTTGTCAAAAAGATACCATATAACTTTCTTTTGTTTTGTCTTGAATTTGTTGCATTTGTTGTTCTTTCGAATTCAAACACGATGATAAAATATCTTTCGTTTCCATTGTAACGTGAATCGTGAAGTGAAAATGATTTGTAAGATCTTAAGTAGGTAAAGTGATTGTTGTTGTAGATTGAAATCAATTAACGTTCACGGGATTTTACAAATCTATGACTTAAACCGTAAAAAGAATCGACTTTTACGGGATTTTACTAAATCAAGACAAAACCGTGAATGAAAAATTAATTGTTGTTGGTGAAATCGTTGTTATTGTTGAAGTACGTGAGCTTTTGTAACGATTAATGAGCTAAAAACGATGAACGGTGAACACACTTGCAACTTAAAATAATTAACAGTTGATTAAAACAAAAACAAGGACTAACGGTGCAATTGAAATCCAAGTTTAATGCTTCACTGTTGTTAAATGAAGTTGTAGGGACTAACGGTGCAATAACGGTTCACTTTGGAGGACTAATGGGCTGTTTTATAAGAACAAGGACTAACGGTGTAATTCAATATGAGCTTGAAGGGTTTTTAATTCAACAAGGACGAGCGTTTCAATGTACTTGAAATGCAAGGACTGCATGTGTCATTGTGTAATTCTAGTTAATTAATGAAAATGACTTCCCTCCTAAACTTCATCATCCTCGTTTAAAATTTTATAAAAAGACAACGTTTTTTGTTTTTAAGCTTGCGGGATTGTACGGTTATCGTCGGAGAAAAATGAACACATCACGATGATCGAAAAAGGATCACGATCGTAATGGTATAAGTTAGAAGACCCGCGAGCAAACGAAACACGAATCCGAAAAACCCGAAACTACACGAAATGAGCACGTTTAAACATTTTTACTTATGTATAATTCGCCTAGGTATTTTATGGTATAACTCTCCTTAGTTCAACTGTATAAGTCGCCCATTTTTGTTGTGTATAACTCGTCTACGTTGGTGTATAACTCGCCTTCACAACCGTATACTTCGCCTACATACACACACGTATAGTTTGCTTTGGTACTTGAATGGTATAGTTCGTGCAAGGTAAACGTATACTTCACCTGTCTCCTTTTGAAACGTATACTCGCCTACAAGAAACGTATTGTTCGCCTGATGTTTGTTGTATAACACTTCTTCAAGAACTCGTATGGTTCGCCTACGATGAGGTATTGTTCGCCTGACACACAAACAAAAATGTACTGTGGTCTGTGGTCCTTCTACCTTTGTCCATACCTCAACGAGTAACACCAAAAAAAAAAACCTGTCCTTTTCTTATCTTCAAGCCGTGTGTAAGATAAGCCAACAAGAAGCTTGAATAAGCTCTACAAGTAAGCTCTTAAACAAAGAACTATAATAAAGACTAAAAATAAGCTTAGAATAAGCTGTTTGAACCAGAATAAGCTACGAGAATGAAAGCTTTTAAAAGAGGAAATAAGCTGCCAATAATATGCCTTTTAAGCTACACACTTTTTATAGGAAAAAAATGAAAGCTTTAAGCTAGAAATAAGCCAAAATCCAAAAAAATAAGCCGTGTATAATAAGCAGATTCGTTAAAACTTTTTTTCTTCACATTTAAGCTATTAAAAAAACACGTTTCTAATAAAATTTAATCTATATGATGAAGAAAGTAAGAAGCAGTTGTTAAAAAATGAAAACTAAATGATCTAAAATAAAACGTAACCACAGAAGCTATAATCAAACTTTGATAAAAAAAACTGTTTCAAACCCCAAAATTAGTCCACAAGTGTGTTTTGAAAGTTTGTTACTATAAGCAAAAAAACAAATAAACTGAATCACTATAAGCTCAATAACCCGTATCCCATCAACTCTAACAATACCACAACATAAACACTAAACCCGCCCGAGGCTCTTGATATCAAATGTCGAAACCAATAATCACCTTCACTTCACCATTGATACAAGAAAAATAAGATGAGAAGATAATGAAAGAATTTTAGAGAGAGGAACAAGAGAGAGAAAATAAAGAGATGGTTGATTTCTAAGTGTGTGAAACAGATGAGACCAACACCCTCTCCACACTTGGAGAGGGGTATTTATACCCATATTGCCGGATGGGCTTTTGACTTGGGTTGGGCTCGAGTTTACTTGGAATTTTAAGCCCGTAACACGTGACATATTAGATTACATTAAATGAGCCCGATTCCCGTTCTAGCCTATTACAACATTAATATATAAATGACCGAGAGCTAATATTCCTAATGAACGAACTTCTCGTCCGACTCAATATTTGAGGCTAACAGCTAGGAATGCAGAAAACAAGAGGAGGTTTGAAAACAATCCAAGAGACAACCATGTGCCACAACCACCCTTTAAGAGGCAAAATGTTGGTGGACAGAATGTGGCAAGGGCATATACGGTTGGAAACAATGAGAAGAAGGGTTATGCTAGGAATTTGCCCTACTGTAACAAGTGCAAGCTACATCACAAGGGGCAGTGTACCGTGAAGTGCACGAATTACAAGAATGTTGGGCATATGGCTAGAGATTATAGAGCTGCAGTTGCTGCAACTACTCAAAGAGCCCCAATGGGAAATTAGAGGGTTGTGACCTGCATTGGGTGTGGTGGACAGGGACACTACAAGAGTGATTATCCTAAACTCAAGAACCAGAATCGTGGAAACAAGGCTGCTAACAATGAGGCTCGTGGGAAAGCTTATGCATTAGGAGGAGGTGATGGCAACCCAGACTCTAACATTGTTACGGGTACGTTTTTCCTCTATGTATATATCCTATTTGACTTTGGCGCCGATAGAAGGGCTTTGTGTCGACTACGTTTAGTGCCTTAATTGATATCACTCCTACTGCGTTAGACGTTAGTTATACTGTAGAATTGGCCGACGGAAGGATTGCCGGAACCGATACTATTATTAGGGGTTGTACGTTAAATTTGCTTAACCACCCCTTTAATATCGACTTAATGCCTATAGAGCTAAGTAGCTTTGATGTTATAATTGGGATGGATTAGTTATCAAAGTATCATGCTGTGATTGTCCGTGATGAAAAGATTGTTCGTATTTCTTACGGCAATGAGATACTAACAATTCATGGCGAAGGAAGCAACGGTGGGAGTAGCTCAAGATTGAACATCATCTCATGCACCAAAACTCAAAAGTACATTCAGAAAGGGTGCCATGTGTTTTTGGCATAAGTTTTAGCAAAGAAGACGGAAGACAAGTCGAAGGAGGAGCGACTTGAAGATGTGCCGATTATCCAGGATTTTTTGGAGGTCTTTCTAGAAGACTTACCAGGACTTCCACCAGGTCGACTAGTCGAATTCCAAATCGACTTAGTCCCCGGTGCTGCACCTATAGTACAAGCTCCTTATCGATTAGCACCATCTGAGATGCAAAAGTTATCTACTCAATTGCAGAACTGGTTGACAAAGGCTTCATAAGACCAAGTTTCTCACCCTGGGGAACTCTAGTTTTATTTGTCAAGAAGAAGGACGTATCGTTCAGGATGTGTATTGATTATCGAGAATTGAACAAACTGACTATGAAGAACCGATAGCCACTCCCGAGAATCAATGATTTGTTAGATCAGTTGCAAGGTTCGATCGTCTACTCCAAGATCGACATGAGGTCTGGTTATCACCAACTCGGAGTTCGGGAGGAAGGCATTCCAAAGATGGCGTTTAGGACTCGCTATGGCCACTACGAGTTCCAAGTAGTACCTTTTGGATTGACCAATGCACCGGCAGTATTCATGGATCTGATTAATCAGGTGTGCAAACCGTATCTGGATAAATTCATGATCGTTTTCATTGATGACATTCTGATCTATTCAAGAGCAAGGAAGAACATAAAGAACACCTTAAGTTGATTTTAGAATTGCTTGAGAAGGAGGAGTTATACGCCAAGTTTTCAAAGTGTGAATTATGGCTTTCAAAAGTGCAATTTCTTGGTCACATGATTGATAGCGAAGGCATTCACGTTGATCCTGCTAAGATCGAGTCAATCAAAGATTGGGCATCACCTAAGACCCCAACTAAAATTCGTCAATTTCTAAGCCTTGCCGGTTATTACCGATGACTCATCAAAGGTTTCTCAAAGATCGCTAAGCCTATGACAAAATTGACTTAGAAAAGCGTGAAGTTTGATTGGGGAGAAAAAGAAGAAGCTGATTTTCAGACGCTGAAACAAAATTTGTATAGTGCACTGATTTTGGCTTTACCCGAGGGTAGTGAGAACTTCGTGGTTTATTGTGATGCTTCACACAAAGGGTTGGGCACAATTTTGATGCAGAAGGAGAAAGTCATAGCTTTCGCATCTCGCAAACTCAAGACTCATGAGAAGAATTACACTACACATGACTTAGGATTAGGAGCATTAGTGTTACCTAAAGATGTGGAGACACTATCCATACAACATGAAGTGCGTAGTGTTCACTGATCACAAGAACTTGCAATACAATCTTGATCAGAAAGAGTTAAACATGAGGCAACGCTAATGGTTGGAATTGCTAAGTGATTACGATTGTGAGATTCGTTATCACCCAGGAAAGGCGAATGTGGTGCAGATGCATTGAGCTAAAAGGAGAGGATCAAGCCACTACGAGTTCGAGCCTTAGTGATGACTATAGGTTTGAATCTTCCCGTGTAAATTTTGAATGCTCAAACTGAGGCGAGAAAGGAAGAGAATTACAAAACTGAAGACTTGTGTGGTATGATTAAGAAACTCGAACCCCGTTCTGACAGAACATTGTGTTTGAATAACAGGATTTGGATTATGTGTTTTGGAGATTTAAGAGCAGTGATTATGCACGAGTCGCATAAGTCAAAGTATTCTATTTATACTGGATCTGACAAGATGTACCATGACCTTAAGAAGCTATATTGGTGGCCCAATATGAAAGCAAAAATCACTACCTACGTCAGCAAATGCTTGACTTGTGTGAAGGTTAAAGCTGAACACCAAAAGCCTTCCGGTTTGCTGGTACAACATGAGATTCCCCAATGGAAGTGGGAAAAGATTACCATGGACTTCGTGACTAAACTGCTAAAAACATCGACTGGTCAAGATACGATATAGGTGATTGTTGATCGACTCACTAAATCTGCTCATTTCCTGCCAATAAAGGTGTAGATATATCAAATCACTTAACAAATGAACAAGATAAGAAAGTTTAAAGAGAGAAAGTGGGTTGTAGCGCTTAGAGAGAGAAAGGAAAGAAAAATGTATTATGTGATAACCAAATAAACACCAACCCTCTCCAAGGTGTGGAGAGGGGTATTTATACTTACTTGGGCGTCGGTTAACATAAGGGTATCTTATGTTGACCCAGTTAGCTTGGTAAGTTTCTAAATATTATTGCTACAAGCTACACTATTACATATTGGTAGTGACCAAGTCTTTTCTTGATTTATAACAATCTCCCCCTAAGGGAGGTCACTCTAATTTACAAAAACATAAGCTCTACATTCTACGAATGTCTTCAATCTTTGCTCGTAGTCTTGTTTTCATAATCTTTATCTTGTGAATCTTGACGTAGTAATCTTTAGACTTTTAGGCTTTAGCTTGTATCTTTATCTTGACTTGTATATGATCTTGAGCTTTTTGAGATCATCAACCAAGCATAATCTCTTTTCGCCATCTTGTAATCTCTGCCTTCTTATAATCTTGTGACTTTTGAACTGACATGCTCACACTGTTCTTAATGTTGAAAGCTTGGGTAACCATCTTTCTTGAAATTCTTTAACTTTAACACTTCGTCACTTCGAGAAAGACATACGGTATCAGAGTAGCGGAAGTCTTAAAACATGTACTTGAGCTTTCATGATGTCTTTACTTATGTCGGTCGAGTATGAGCATGTGGTATTGACTTCGACTTGTCATCGGGTAACTGCTGCTGCTGTTAGGAAATCTGCATGAATGAGTTAGTGATAAACAACATATATTGACAAAAGTAGATTTGTCACTTTGTCGAATACGATTGCAATAACCACGGTTCTCCGTTAATCAGTATAAATACTGCCTGTGATCAGGTAGAATTCTGAAGAATATCCTTGATAGGTTTTCGCAGCTGTACTAGCCGTTCTCATTACCTGAGCATCTCAAAGCAGATTACACGGTAAGAATGAACCGGTAAGTTACTATCTTCCCGATTAAGTGGTCAATTCGTGTTCAGCTTTCCTATGTCCGGATACCCTTGTGAGGCTTCCCATGGACATAAGATTGAAAATTAATTTAGGAAAATCAGTCAATGTGTTAAGATGCAAACGGTTTTTATAACACACCAATAGTTTTATCTTTTTTAAAGTTCATCTGTCAATTCATAAGCTGGACCGAATCGATATCCAGTATCACAAGTTCGATCCTTGTAGGATCTCACAAGTCACCTACCACAGAGCTTGTTTGATGTTGGCTCTGGAAGGATTTCCATCGTCATTATGAATACTTTTTAGGCATCACTCTGATGTTCTAGCAAGATCACAAGGATAATGCGTAGGACTCTTGATATATTTCTTTTTTCACATTGTGTGAATTAGCAAGCATATTTTGGATAAGTAACCTAATAAGATTTATGGATGATCTCTTTTATGGCTTTAGACTCGATAGTGCACATTTGATTTTAGTAATCGGAGGCTGGAGCAGACTGCCACCTTTTCAATACCAACTATCTCGGAGTGAGGAAGTTGATAGAATTATGTTTAATCTCCGTAAGAAATGAAACAAGAGTCTTTTAAGAGACCTTGAGTGGCTGGGAAGGGTTGTGCATTGCATCACTGGGTCCATGATGATTGTCTTCACTACTAGACAACAACTTAGTGTTTCTGACAGTTTATGTATTGACCCAGTTTTTGCCTAAGTGTAAGGAGGACTTCTTTTTTTTCACCATTTATCTTAACTTTTCTTTTTTAATTCTTCAACCCCTTCTATGCTTATGATGTGCGGTCGTCGTAGGAATTCTACACGAGAAGTTTTACAACTCCCTAGGCAGTGCACCTAATCGTTGTAGTGTAGTATGGGCAAGACTCGAGGTTGTTTATTGTTTACTCGAGGAATAGGTTGGGAAGGCTTGATCACGGTCTAACAGAATTCTAAGGGTCGAGGGAAGATTCTTTTTGTATTTTTGTAATTTATGAAAAGTAAGTAAATCATATAATTAGAGAGAGTGGTTTGGTTTTAGTTATTAAACTAAATATTAATCTAAACTAATGGTCATAACAATAAGATAAAAGATTGTGCTTATTTAATCATTTATTACTCCCTAGATTGCTTCTCCTAGTGTTGTTGCCTTGTCAAACTTATGATGATCTATGTAATTATTTCCTAAAGCATGAACGAATTACACAAACCCACCGTCTACTTAGTATGCCGCTAGAGCAACACACATGCAATGTAGTATGAAGACTATTACACGACCCCTAGGAGTTTACTAAGTGCATGTGAAATACATTAAAAGTGGATCAACCATATTAGGGGGCAAGGTAGTATGAAGACTGTTACCCGATGGTATCTTTTCTACACAATCACGTTTCCCTAGACATATCAACAGCGATGCAGACAAAAGCTAGTTTTCTAAGACCTGACGTGCACATCCATCATAAGAGGCAACACCACTAAGATTTACATTCTAGGTTTCATACAATCATAAATAAACACAATAATAAGCTTAGCCGAGCATGTTAAGAATAAAGCAAGAACAATAAATCAAACAACACATAGACATATTTAATGATTAAGTAAACCTTACTTGATTAAAACATAAATTCGAAGAGTTAAAATAGGGTTTTTAGGCCCTAAAATCGTCTCCTACAACTGCTAAACGAACTAGGGTTCGTACCCTCTTTTTATTCTAAAGTTACACACTCAAAACCCTAAATTCGGGTTTGTATATATAAAAAAATCGACGCGACGGCGTCGCGTTTTAGTCGTGACGCAATCATAAAAGGAATCTTCTAGATCTGTATTTGAGTCGGTGCGGGCTGACGCCGTCTTGAAATATGTGACGCCGTCACTGGATGAGTAGTGATGGCGTCGTGTATAGTTGGTGACGTCGTCTAAGGCTCTATGAGCACAAATCTTCAAGAGTCTTGGTGTTGGCTTGTAATCCTGTCCGTTTCTTCTCTAAATGAGCCCAAGTCACGTGTAATCCACCCAAATATCTTCCAAATGAGAAATACCTAAAAAGGAACGATTAAGTACCTATTTTGGGCATAAACACATGATTTTGGGGGTTAAACGACCCTGAAAAAGTGTATAAAATAACACCTCATCAAATACCCCTACACTTAGGATTTGCTTGTCCTCAAGTAAATGGTCTTTTCTATCTAGACTATAACAGTATGAGGGGTCATTTTACCTACTCTTTAAACATAATCTACAACACAACCTCCTAGACCTCGTAACTAAAAGCATGAAAAATATATACTAGCACCTAATATAAGTGTTTGGGATTCTCTCTTTCACTCGGGTGTGTAATGAATTATAACATATGGGGGAAAGAGAAAATCATACTCATTACCTGTCATAGCATGTAAATTACTATAGGCTTGGTAAAGGATCAAACCTCCACCACTAGGCACAAGTATTATTCATTATTATCTAAAAGGTCTTTTAAAGGGTTGTAGGGTGTAGGTGTAAGATAACATATAATAGAAATGGAAACGGATGAGATACATTTGGGTGGCTTTGGGTGAATTTAGAGTGGAATGGTTAGCTAATTATTTACACGAATACACGCTGGTTCGGTTGCTAAGCCAAGACTCGAACGAAGATATACAAACTATACTCAACTCTACATCAATCTCTTTCTTTTTATTTTCTATTTTTTAAATAACATAATACAACATGGGGGTTTATAACACGTATCCCTAGACTTGAGCTTTTACATGCTCGATATTTACAATCTAACTAATGACCCGAATTGAGGTAGATTAAAATAACATGGATATCATTTGACAAACATATGGGGGTATTGAATTAACTTTTCTTCCCCATTCTTCCGCGAAATAAATACTACCATGAATCCTAATCGTCCCAAAACTGTATTTACAAGGATAAGGACTTAGAAACCGTGTACACAATAATTAACTTGGGTTATCACAATAACGTACTAAAGGTTAGTACATATAAGGTAGGATAAGGCTTTTTTGGGTGTAACGATTGGTTTAAGGGTGTCAATGCTCTTCATTAATGGTCCAGATTGACCAGAAAATTACAAGAACCGAGAAAAAGAATAGGTTTGGAGGGTTGTACTAGGGTATCTAGCACTAAAGGTGAGTGCATGGCAAGGGTGTGGGATAGTTATATGGTCGGTGTGACCATCATAACAATTACAAGTTTAAAACATGAGTTAATCCTAATGCCTCTTATCAAGCAAATCCTACTACTTACTATGCCTCTTATCTAGAATTTAATATGCTACCGTACACTCTCATAATCCTAAAATAACCAATACCAATGTTCCAGAAAAGGCGACAAAACCACGCATACACATCTGTAACGACGGAATAGACACACATGATTGCTCACTCCTTAACTCGAATAAGCTAAAGGGATAATATCTAAGGGCAAACCTTACATTGTGGGGGTGAAATTTTAAGGGTTTTTGTGCTAGTCCTAAAAATTCCTATCCATGGGACGCTAGTAATACTTAGTTTTTGTTGGTATATGTCATAAAAAAATTAAATTTTGGTAAAAATCACCCTTTTATGCTATGTTTCGATATATTACCCATCTTTTTAAGGACAAAGCAAATGACAAATGAAAGAATAGTTTCTAAGGCTTGTTTCCCCTTATACTTATTTTGAACATTGTCCCCAATGTTCTCTGTAAGTACCCGTTAAAACAGGTAAAGGGAAAATCCTAACTATGATCAAAACCTAACTATTCCCCAGGCGGCGGCGCCAAAAACTTGATGTGCGGTTGTCGTAGGACTTCTACACGAGAAGTTTTACAACTCCCTAGGCAGTGTACCTAATCGTTGTAGTGTAGTATGGGCAAGACTCGGGGTTGTTTATCGTTCACTCGAGGAATTGGTTGGGAAGGCTTAATCACAGTCTAACAGAATTCTAAGGGCTGAGGGAAGATTCTTTTTGTATTTTTGCATTTTATAGGAAGTAAGTAAATCATATAATTAGAGAGAGTAGTTTGGTTTTAGCTATTGAACTAAATATTAATCTAAACTAATGATGATAACAATAAGATAAAAGATTATGCTTATTTAATCATGTATTACTCCCTAGATTGCTTCTCCTAGTGTTGTTGCCTTGTCACACTTGTGATGATCTATGTAATTATTTCCTAAAGCATGAACGAATTACACGAACCCGCCGTCTACTTAGTATGCCGCTAGAGCAACGCACATGCAAGGTAGTATGAAGACTATTACACGGCCCCTAGGAGTTTACTAAGTGCATGTGAAATACATTAAAAGTGGATCAACCATATTAGGGGGCAAGGTAGTATGAAGACTGTTACCCGATGGTATCCTTTCTACACAATCACGTTTCCCTAGACATATCAACAGCGATTATTGACAGAAAGCTGGTTTTCTAAGACCTAACGTGCACATCCATCACAAGAGGCAACACCACTAAGATCTACATTCTAGGTTTCATACAATCATAAATAAACACAATAATAGGCTTAGCCGAGCATGTTAAGAATAAAGCAAGAACAATAAATCAAACAACACATAGACATATTGAATGATTAAGTAAACCTTACTTGATTAAAACATGAATTGGAAGAAGTACAATAGGGTTTTTAGGCCCTAAAATCGTCTCCTACAGCTGCTAAACGAACTAGGGTTCGTACCCTCTTTTTATTCTAAAGTTACACACTCAAAACCCTAAATTCGGGTTTGTATATATAAAAAAATCGACGCGACGGCGTCGCGTTTTAGTCATGACGCCATCATAAAAGGAATCTTCTAGATCTGCATTTGAGTCGGTGCGGGCTGACGCCGTCTTGAAATATGTGACGCCGTCACTGGATGAGTAGTGATGGCGTCGTTTATAGTTGGTGATGCCGTCTCAGGCTCTATGAGCACAAATCTTCAAGAGTCTTGGTGTTGGCTTGTAATCTTGTCCGTTTCTTCTCTAAATGAGCCCAAGTCATGTGTAATCCTCCCAAATGTCTTCCAAATGAGAAATACCTAAAAAGGAACGATTAAGTACCTATTTTGGGCATAAACACAAGATTTTAGGGGTTAAACGACCCTGAAAAAGTGTATAAAATGACACCTCATCAAATATGTAGGATCCCGTTAACACTTCACTTCATATAATCGATCACGAAATCGAACTAGAAAGGAGAGAGAGATGAGTTGTTTAGAGAGAGAAACTAGAGAGAGAGAGATGAGAGAAAAAGTAGAAAAAATATTTTAGATATTTTGAACAACTAACTTTTCCAAGTGGAAAAGTTCCTTATATACCCCGACACTTAAAAGTGACGCGCGGGATATTTAACTAGGACCCGGGCTCGGGTTTTTCTTGGGATTAAACCCGA
>BQNB010050639.1:0-27398 GCA_026074375.1 Tanacetum coccineum
CTAGAGAAGAAGTGCAAGCCCAGTATCTCACACCACAGAGCATGGTTAAAGAGTGTGAAAAGGTTATATATGAAGAACATGTTGGGAAAGAAGGAGCCTGTATCCAAACAGGAGAGGAAAAGTACCAAACCAGGACCTACCTTGGATGCATTTGATGATCTTAATGCTGATATAGCCCATGGTATGGACTATATGGACAGAGAGGAAGCTGTGACTGAGGGGAGGCAAAGTAAAGAGACTGAGGAGCTAAATGTGACACATGATACAGAGGTTTTAGAAAAGGGAGGAAGCAATGAAGAACCAGTTAATGTTGTTGGTAATATAGGAGTTAGTACTACTTTTAACATTAGTACTGCCAGCAGACCAGAAGTTAGTACTGCTACTCCAATGACTCCTCCTACTACATCAAGTGTCTTTAAAGATGCAGATATTTTCTTGCTGATGCTCTGGTAATGTTAAGTGATAAGGCAAAGCTTAAAGGAGTTGAAATTAAAGAAAAGAAAGATGTTGAAAGACCTGCAATATCAATTTTGACCCTAAAGCCACTTCTAATTATTGATCCTAAAGAAAAAGGCAAAGGGGTTCTTAAGGAAGAACCTGAACCAGTAAAAGTAAAATCAAAGTATTAAGGTAAAGCACAAATTGAGAGGGATGCTGAAATAGTATTAAAGGTTCAAGCAGAACTTGATGAAAAAGCTAGATTGGAGAGACAGAGACAAGAACAAGAATCTTTGAACTACATTGCAAATTTGTATGATGAAGTTCAAGCAAGAATAGATGTTGATCATGAATCAGCTGCCAGATGGACTCAAGAAGAACAGGTAAAGTATATTATGGATGAAAGAGCCAAGTTACTTGCAGAGTATTTTGAAAATAGGAAGAAGTAGTTGGCTGAAGAAAGAGCGGCTGCAATCAGGAATAAACCTCTAACAAAATCTCAACTGAGAAGCCTAATGATAACCTACCTTAAACATACAGGTAGATATAAACATGCTTAGCTAAACAAAAAGACTCTTGAAGAGATTCAAGTATTATACGTGAAGGAATAGGAAAGAATTGTAGATTTTGTTCCTATTAGGTCTGATGAGGATAAAAGATTGATTCAGAAGATGAATAAGATGGTAGCTGGTGTACATAAGGAAAAGGTTCTTGAAGAACCTGACAGTACTAAAGTTGAAGTTAAGCAAGAAGGAAATAAAGAGAGTACCAGAAAAAGACCAGGCAGAAGACTTAAGATGAAAGCAATAAAGAAGTCTAGAATGCAAAAGACAGACTCTGATCTTGAAAAAGAAGAGCATCTAAAGACTTTTCTAAAGATAGTTCCAGATGAAGAAGGAATAATAGATTATGAAGTCCTGGAGAAGAAAATTCCAATCACTAACTGGGAATCAAAATTCTATCATCTTGACAGACATGGAGCAGAGTGCATCTACTACAGGATCTTTAGATCTGATGAAAGTTCTAGATGGATTAAAACCTTTTCTGAGATGGTGAAAATGTTTGATAGGCTAGATCTTGAGGAGTTATATAACCTGGTGATGCAGAGGTTTAAATCAACTACTCCAGAAGGTGTTAATCTAGTTCTTTGGGGAGATTTAAGGACAATGTTTGATGCAAATACAGAAGATGAACTTTGGTAGAATCAAGAAAGATGGAATCTTAAGAGCTGGAATTTCTATGAGAATTGTAGAGTTCATACCTTGACACTGGAAGATGGTACTGAGATTCATATGCTTGCAGAGAGAAAATATCCACTCATAAAAGAAACACTTGAGAGGATGATGTCTTTGAAGTTGATAGCTGAGTCTGCAAGTGAAAGTGCTTATAATCTGCTTAGGTTCATTCAAAAGCAGATTGATGAATATGGAAGCAATGATGGAAGTGAGAAGGATCTTTAAGTGTTGGATTTATAACCACACAACAAATGGTCATCAGTTCACCATGTCTAACAGACATCAAGAACTGGCTAGTCCAGAGCAAACGGCTTCTGGTAAAGACTTCTCAAATCCGTTAATGGCTGATAGTTTGCCAAAAACTATATGGTTCTCAACTCACCATGCTTTACAGTAAAGAGTTGGCTAGTCCAAAGCAAACGGCTCTTGGTAAAGACATCTCAAATCCGTTGATAGTTGATAGTTTACTCAAAACTATATGGTTATCAATGCACCATGTTATTGCAATGAAGCATTGGCTATTCCAGAGCAAACGGCTACTGGTAAAGAAATATCAAATCCGTTTATGGCTGGTAGTTTGCCAAAAACTACAAGGCCAACTTAGTTGGTATTGCTGTGTTGCTGAGTTGCTGAGATGTTGTGATGATGACAAAGACTAGAAGCTAAAGAATTTCAAGTTTACAGAGTAACAAAAGAGTTCAAGTTCATCAAAGAGCAGATTAAAGAGTAGCAGTGTGTTTGGATACATCCTCCTAGTGTTCAAGAAGCTCAAACTGAAGAAACATGAAGGTTAACAAGTGAACATCATGTTTAGGGGAGGATTGTTGGGTTTCAGAAGTTTCTACAACTTAGTGCTGCTACTTATACAAGTTACTACTGCTAGTTCTACTTAGTGCTGCTGGTGAAGAATGCTAAAGATTCAAGAAAATAGACTAAGTAGTTAGTACTGTTAGTTATAAATAGTTAGTACTGCCAGTATATATGTTAGTACTGGTAGTAGAGTTAGTACTGTTAGTAGTAAGTTAGTACTGCTAGCATATATAGATAGTACTGCTTAAGTGATATGCATGAGATATATTAGGAATAGATATGCATGATCACTTAACGCGTTTTGTAAGCCCATTAGGGTTTCCTTGGTGTATAAAAGGAACCCTACGGCACTAGTTAGATATACAAGTTTCACAAATATTCATAGTTAGTAATCTGTAACCTAGCAGATTAATAGTAATCAAAGTTCTGTTTTATTCATTGTTCTTCTTAGCAGTATAAGTTAGTTTCCGCATAACTTATATTGTTCATAGTCATTGTTTCTCTTGTAGTTAGTTTGGATCTATCCAGATTAGCTACCACCCTTAACAGGCTAGAAAGATCTATTCAGACTGGGATCAACAAGTGGTATCAGAGCTTGTTGAGAAACTCTGAGTAAGAAGAATCAAAACAGATCTGTTATAAACCTTTACCTTTCAGATCTATTCAATGGCAGGAGAAGATGAATTTCATGATGATAATCCACCACCACCACCACCACCAGTTACACCTACACAACAAGCCCCTCACACTCTGTCAACTATTAAACTCCCTATTCTGAAGAAAGGTGAGTATGACATATGGGCCATGAAAATGGAACATTACTTGGGGCATACAGATTATCCTATATGGGAAGTCATACAAAAGGGAAATGGTCCAGTACAAGTCTCAACAGATACAAATGGACAAATAAGGGTTTTGCCTCCTAAAACTGCTGAAGAGATTTTGGCTAGAGAAAGAGAAAGAAAAGCAAGGACTACCTTGCTCATGTCTATACCAGAAGACCATTTAGCAAAATTTCACAAAATGACTGATGCTAAAGAAATGTATATGGAAAGGCCTAAATTTTTTTTTTTTCAAAAAAAAAATTTTTTTCCAGGGGATTTAGTGCAATGATGAGTCAAGAAGATTGTTGGATATATTTTAAGCAACAATTTGAAGGCTTTTCTGTATCCAACTTAGAAGGATTACACAAAGGTTATGACGGGTTTCAGAGTCTTCTGAGTCAACTTAAGATTCATGGTGCAGGTGTCTCCACTGAAGATCCAAATCAGAAGTTCCTTAGCACCTTCTTCTTGGTCCTAAGTATCCTTAATTATAAGGACCAAACCAGGAGTGGATAGTCTCAGTTTTGATGATCTGTATAACAATCTTAGAGTCTTTGAGTCTGATGTTAAAGGCTCTACTGGATCATCTTCTAGTGCACAAAATGTCGCCTTTGTTTCTTCTGAAAGCACTAGCAGTACTAATGATGTTAGTATTGCTTATGCTGTTTCTACTTCTTCTGGCCATAACTCACAAGGCGAAAACTCTTCATCATACACTGATGAACTAATGTACTCATTCTTTTCTAATCAATCTAGTGGTCCATAATTGGATCATGAGGATCTGGAACAACCTAATAAGTTTAATTTAGAAGAAATGGACTTGAAATGGCAAGTAGCCATGATTTCCATGAGATTGAAGAAGTTTTACACGAAGATAGGGAGAAAGCTGCAGTTTGATGCTAAAGAACCAGTTGGCTTTAACAAAACCAAAGTTGAATGCTTTAATTGTCACAAGATAGAGCACTTTGCTAGAGAGTGCAGATCAAAAGGAATAAAAAAAAATTCAAATATCAGGGAGGAGAGATGCATGGGGGGGGGAAAAAAAAACATGGGATATAAATGAAATGGGGTGAGACATGGGAATAACGGAGGTAACTAAGGGCCTTGATAAACTCTTGTAGGGGGATGTGTTGATTGGAATGGTCATGCAGAAGATGATCAAGAGAACTTTGCTTTGATGGCTTACAGCAATTCAGGCTCAGACACTGAGGTAACATCTTGTTCAAAAGAATGTGTGGAATCATATGCTAAACTTAAAAAATTATATGATGAACAGAGAGAACAACTTGGTGATGCTAGTATAGAAATAAAAGCCTATACACTAGCTTTAGCAAAGGTAGAAGCTCAATTAGTTTGTCATCAGAAAAATCAATTAGCTTATGAAGAAAAAATTAGGTTTATGAAAATTGATTTAGATGATAAAACTGATGTGCTCACATATCATAAGAAACTATTAGCAGAAGCTGTAAAAGAAAAAGAAGAATTAAAAACCAAACTTGAGAATTTTCAAAGTTCTTCTAAAGGTCTTAGTAAACTGCTAAATAGTCAGATGAGTGCTAAGGACAAATCTGGGCTTGGGTATGGAGATCAAA
Source organism: Tanacetum coccineum (assembly GCA_026074375.1). Classification (NCBI taxonomy): domain Eukaryota; kingdom Viridiplantae; phylum Streptophyta; class Magnoliopsida; order Asterales; family Asteraceae; genus Tanacetum; species Tanacetum coccineum. The sequence continues at coordinate 4,900 of BQNB010050639.1, forward strand.
TACATGAAGGTGTTTTAAGTTATGAAAATGAAGTTTTTCAAAGTGTATTTGACAGTAGGTCAAGTGATGTAGAAGATAGTCCTGTGTATGATAGATTTGCAAAAGTTGAAGGAATGCATGTAGTTCCCCTTCCAATGACAGGGATACACATGCCTCCAGGACCTGATAAAGAAATAGATGAGTCACAATTTACATATGGTCCAAACCAGTCTAAAACTAATGAGTCTAATGCTAATACCAGTGATTTTAACTCTTGTGAATCAAATTCTAGTATAGAAACACTTGAGATTGTGCCTGAACAAGTTGTAAATGAACTTAAAGTTGTTAGTCAACCTAAAGTTTGGTTTGATGCTCCTATCATTAAGGAGTATGAGTCAGACAATGATGATGAATATGTGATTGAACCTTTGAAAGAACTCAAAACACCTAGTTTTGCTTTTATTAATACTGTTAAGCGTGTAAAAACTCTTAGGGAAACTGTTAAACAACAAAACACATGTAGTCAGAGTCCTAAAGTTGATAAGAGAAACTGGAATGGTTTAATGTCCAAAAAGCTGGGTTTGGGACATGGTTTCACTAAGAAGGCATGTTTTGTATGTGGTAGCTTTAGCCATCTTATTAGAGATTGTGACTTCCATGCAGAGAATGGTGGACTGCACGAGCATATGTGAAGATAGTTGTGAAATTGAATCTCAATTATCAAATGGGTAAGGGTAACTAGTCATATGGGATAGAGCCAGTGTAGTTAACTGACGTAAAAAGACTAGTAAACATCCGCAAAACCAAAATTTGTTGCCTATAGTTAGTACTAATAGAAACTGACAGAATTTCCTTATGTAATTATGTGCTATTGGATCATAATTGTTATTGTTCAGTCTTGGTAGTGTAATGAAACTATGTGATATGTATAAGAGATGAAGTGTAATGTGTTGTATTAGAGAGAGTCATAATAGAATAGAATGAATAAGTCTAAGAGAACAAAAAAGATGTGTACAATTTAACTGTTTTCATCTCTCTATAAAAACATACCTCTCATCCTACACAGCACCGCGTGGCATAAGGCAGCTGTGGCAATGCATCATATAACCTATCAAACACACAAATCTTTACTCTTTTGCCGTAAAATCAATTACAATGGCTTTATCACACGCGCACTAGCGCGCATCTCCAAAGTACGTTTCAGTGCTCCCTCCCCCCGCCCACCCTCCCCTAGTCTCCGGGCCCCCCGGCACAATCCCAGGGGAACGTCGCTTCTCACGTCAACCCTGTGGGCCCCCCTCCCTGTCTAAGACCCCTCACGGGATAGGTCTTTGTCATTTAGCAGTACCCAATAAAAAAAAGCATTCATTGGAAATAATAAATTCTCACAAATACTATGGGTTTACGATTCATAAAACTCTAGAAAATTGTGTTTTGATTTTGAAGTTTTTTTTTTTTTGTCCACTAGGTATAGGCCCAATGTCAAAGATGGCTTGGGTCCCTAAGAAAAACTAACTTCTCTTATTTGATGTGTAGGATGATCCACATAAAGCTTTAAAGAACAAAGGGATTGTTGATAGTAGATGTTCCAGGCACATGACTGGCAATAAAGCCTACCTTGTTGTATATCAAGACTATAATGGTGGCCCTGTTGATTTGGGAGGTAGTAAAGGTTACATAACAGGCAAAGGTAAAATACAAACAGGAAAGTTAGATTTTGAGGATATGTTCTTTGTAAAAGAACTTTAACATTTCAATATCTTTTCTGCCTCACATATGTGTGACAAAAAGAACAAGGTTCTCTTTACAAATACTGAATATCTTGTGTTGTCCCTTGACTTTAAGTTGCCTGATGAAAATCAAGTATTATTTAGAGTTCCCAGACAAAACAATATGTACAGTTTCAACCTAGAGAACATTGTTCCTACTAGAGGTTTAGCTTGTTTGATTGCAAAGGCCACACTTGATGAATCTAACAAATGGCATAGGATGTTGGGTCATGTTAACTTTAAAAACTTAAACAAACTTGTGAAGGGAAACCTTGTGAGAGGTTTACCTTCCAAGACTTTTCAAAATGACCACACCTATGTTGCTTGTCAGAAAGGAAAGCAACACAAGGCCTCCTGTAAGGCTAAGTTAGTGAGCTCTATTAGTCAGCCCTTACAGCTTTTACATATGGACTTATTTGGACCTACTATATTAAGAGCATGATCATAAAGACTTATTGACTTGTTATCACTGATGATTTTTCATTGTTTCTTGTATCATCTGATTTCTGAGTCAGAGGAAAAGGAGGAAGACGTTGCACCTAGGGAACACTTTTGGGTCTTTTACCCCAAAGGCCATTATGTTGTTCGCGACTTTTTTTTTTATTTTTTTTTTCGAAGGGGGTGTATTTAAGGTAGGAGAGCCTATCGTTGCTCTATGACTTATCTTTATGTCGGTGGATTGGCACCTTGGGCATTGAGACGTGATTTATAGGTGTCCCGTGCACGATCTAGAGTCACGGAGGCTGAGTGGTACAAACAAGCTGAGATTGCTCTTCTATAGTCAAGAATAAGAGCGGAAAATAGAGGAATTAACTTGGATCTGATTTGGGACGGATGTTGAACGTACTTGGGTAATGTTTTGAGTAGAGATGTTGAAGGTGATTTTTTTTTTGTTAAAGAGTGGAGGAGTATGCCACATTGAAAGAAATGATGACTGAGGAATGAGGGGGGGGGGTGGAACCTAAAAATTTAAAAGGGTGGGGGTGGCGTGGGCTCAGTATGGAGCGTGATATTACTGAGGGGAGGTTGCATGAGTCCCGAGTGTGGAACAAGAGGTTTTATATGGAGATGGTTCGCATGGTGATGTTCCTAAGCCCAATTCGATTGATGAAGGTAATGAGCGTCGAGAAAGAAATCGAAGAAATCTTCTTTTGATGGACAAGGGTACTCCGGTGCCACGTGGACCACCCCTAGTGATTCTTAGTAGATTAATTTATCATTTGTTTTTTTTAGGTTAATTCTTTTGTAAATCACTAACTAAACTGAGATATCATTTAGTAGAACTAGTCTTTGGAGTTGTATAGCATTAGATGGTGACATGTAATGAGTTACCGATCACCCACTTGTTGACCTCGTTTGTGATTAATGAAAATACTATCTTTTGATTTCTAAATTCTACGTGAGTCGTTGTTATTTTTCTTTTCTTATTTCTTGAAGTTGTTCCTATTGATTGATGCAATCATTGAATGAATACTCATTATGATTTGAATTGCGTTGTAACTTCTTCTCCTCGTATTCTCAATCGCCATTGATATCATGGATCTCATGATGATTTTGGCTAAACTCTATTTCCTATCATATTGTAATCATTTCACCATCCATTTGTGATCCACTCTTTACTAGCTAATGCAAACGCATATTGTTTAATAAGTTAATATAATATCATGGAGAAAATTTAAATTCGTCTTCTTATTTTGAGTTATTTTAATTGAGAATTATAAATAGTTGCTATCACCATAAAATTATTTATTAAACATTTTGTAAATTAAATTACTTTCATACTATGAACGATTCTGTAAAATCATTTTTGATTTCTATCTTATAATTAAGCATGATTATACATTTAAATATGATGACATTAGTTTGACGAACTGAGCATTGCATTGCTATTCCTGAATTATACATAGTCGTACACCTACGTATAATTTAGAAGGGGCCATGCAAGGTTGAATAGTAACACCGTAAGATTTTGATAAAGATCAATTTTTAACCGTAATTTTGAAAAAAAAATTGGCTTGCAAGTATTACAAGTTAGGGACATCTACATATGTGCCCTTATCCTTTTCCCAATCGAATTAACCATCTGTGGATGCGGTCTTACTTGACAACTGTTATTCTACCTCTTATTTCCTTTCTTTTCATCATGAAATTCTTTGGACACTTACCCGACTTGAAGTTTCGACGTTTCTATCCTTTCTTTTCGACTAATACTCCTTTGAGTAACGTGGGTAAAGATCCGAAGATGCCTTCGGAGTTGGAATTATGAATTATGGAAAGTAAGGGGGTTTTATTGCATACACATCATGGTATGCGTTCTCTCTTTTGACTCTAAATTCGCCAGTGTTGAAGCACGCGTTGACTTCTTCGCTCTTAAATTGCCAACTCTGTCTCTTGATTCACTTGATTCAGAAAGGTTTATGAGTTTTTCCTAGCTTATGAAGTCGATTGGGCCGATGAGAAAGTAGTAAAGTACCAATAAGGTGTGAAAAAGGTTGTACAACTTATAAAAATCTTTAAGCCGTTCTTTTCCTATCTGATTTAATGGTTATGGAACTAGGATGGTTTTGATATCATTATTGGGGATGGATTTGATTATCATGATATGATGCCTCTATTTTATGTGGTGAGAAAAAAGGTTAGATTCCCTTGTATGGTAAGTGTTTGTTTATCGAAGGTGATAGAAATAATTCCCGATGTTGTAGATCGTTTCTTGTATTAAAGTTTGAAGTAAAAATAAAAAAAAATAAAATTAGTCATATCGAGAGACTAGGTGGGAGCTATTTTTAAGCTTAAGTAAAGACGTAGCAAGAACCGAAAGAGAAGTGATTAGAAGATGTCCCTGTTATCCGAGATTTCCCCGAGGTATTTCTTGAAGATTTACCTGGACTTCTGCCACCTAGGCAAGTTGAGTTCCGTATTGATTCTTATCCTCGGTGCTGCACGGTGGCCGTGCGCCATATCGTTTGAGCACCATCCGAAAAGAGGGATTTGTCAAGCAACTACAGAGTTGTTTGGAGAAAAGGTTATATTCGACCGAGCTCAGTCATCGTGGGGGCTCCGGTTTGTTCTTTGTGAAGAAGAAAGATGGATCGTTCCGAAATATGCATGATTTACTGATGAGCTGACAAGTTGTTACGATCAAGAACGATATCCATTACGAGTGATTGAGGACTTATCTTGATAGCTTGAAAGGTTCTAGTGTTTATTCGAAGATTGATTTTATGGTCTTGGTTTATCATCAACTTCGTATCGCTGAGGAACGATTTTCCAATCAACGCATTTAGAACTCGTTATGGAAATTATGAGTTTCAGGTAAATGCCTTTTTGGACTAACTAATTGTGCACCTGCAGTTTCATGACTTGATGAATCGCGGGTGTGCAAAGCCGTATCTTGGATAAGCTGTGATTGATATTCATTGATGACATTTTTGATTCTATTCAAAAATAAAGAAGAACATGGTGAACATTTGAAGACTATCTTGAATTTGCTAAGGAGCGAAAAGTTGTACGCTAAGTTTTCGAAATGTGATTTTTGGCTTGATCCCGTGCAATTCCTTGGCCATGTGATTGATAGTAGTGGAATTCATGTTGATCCTGCGAAGATTGAGGCCATTAAGAATAAGGGCTGCACCAACGACACCAACGGAAGTGCGACAATTTTTGGGTTTGGCAGGATATTATCGAAGGCTTATTAAGGAGTTTTCTCTAATATCCAAACCATTAACTAAACTCCCTCAGAAAAATAAGCCGTATGTATGGGGCGACGACGAAAAGGAGGCATTTCAAACATTGAAGCTGAAATTGTGTAGTGCGCCAATATTATCACTACCCGAAGGAAGCGAAGACTTTGTTGTGTATTGTGATGCATCCCTTAAAGGATTTGGAGCTATTTTGATGCAACGAGAAAAGGTGATTGCGTACGCCTCTAGACAACTTAGAAAGAATGAGGAAAACTACACGACCCATGACTTGGAATTGGGAGCGGTGGTTTTTGCTCTTCGACTATGGAGACATTATTTGTACGGCACTAAATGTACGGTATACACCGATCACAAAAGCCTACAATACATTTTGGATCAGAAAGAGCTAAATATGAGGCAGCGTAGATGGATTGAACTTCTGAGTGATTACGATTGTGTTATTCGTTATCACCCGGGAAAGGCGAATGTTGTCGCTGATGCGTTGAGCAGGAAGGATAAGGAACCGATTCGAGTGCGTGCTTTAGTGGTGACGGTACATAACAATTTACCCGAGCAAATTCGAAATGCACAAGTTGAAGCGTGCAAGGAGGAAAATATTGGTGCCGAAGGATTTCGTGGCGAAGGGGAGCCATTTGAAGTTAGATCCGATGGTACGAAATGTCTGAAGGGACGAGTATGGTTACCATTATTTGGAGGATTGAGAGGTCTAATCATGTTGGAATCTCATAAATCAAAATATTCCATTCATCCTGGATCGGATAAAATGTACCATGATTTGAGGAAGTTATACTGGTGGCCGAATATGAAAGCTGACATTGCGACATATGTCAGTAAGTGCTTGACATGTGCTAAAGTCAAGGCTGAACACCAAAAGCCGTCAGGATTACTTCAGCAGCCGGAAATTCCTGTTTGGAAATAGGAGAGAATTACAATGGATTTCATTACAAAGCTTCCAAGAACATCATCTGGATATGATTCAATTTGGGTCATTGTTGACCGATTGACTAAATCTGCTTACTTTATTCCGATGAATGAGAAGTATAAAATGGAGAAGCTTACTCGATTGTATTTAAAGGAGATTGTTTGTAGGCACGGGGTGCCCGTGTCGATTATTTCGGACCGAGACCCTCGTTTCGCATCAAGGTTTTGGAGATCTCTTCAAAAGTCATTGGGGACGAATTTGGATATGAGCACTGCTTACCATCCTGAAACTGATGGTCAGAGTGAAAGAACGATACAAACATTAGAAGACATGTTGCGTGCTTGCGTGATTGACTTTGGTAGTGGCTGGGATAAGCACTTACCTTTGGCTGAATTCTCATACAATAATAGTTATCACGCTAGTATTAAAGCCGCACCTTTCGAAGCTCTATACGGAAGGAAATGTAGATCGCCTGTATGTTGGAGTGAGGTTGGAGATGCCCAACTCACGGGACCAGAAATGATTCGCGAAACGACAGAGATGATTGTGCAAATCAAGAATCGATTATTAGCTGCTCGTAGTAGACAGAAAAGTTATGCGGATGTGAGACGTAAACCTTTGGAGTTCGAAGTGGGTGACAAAGTTATGCTGAAAGTATCACCGTGGAAAGGTGTTGTTCGATTTGGAAAACGTGGGAAATTAAGTCCCCGTTATATTGGACCATTCAAGATTTTATCAAGAGTAGGTCCGGTGGCATATAAACTGGAATTACCCCGAGAGCTTCAAGGAATACACAATACATTCCATGTGTCGAATTTAAAGAAATGTTTATCAGATGAAGAACTTATCATTCCACTCGACGAAGTAAGGATCGACGAGAAGTTGCATTTCATCGAAGAACCCATTGAAATCATGGATAGAGAAGTGAAACAACTTAAGCAAAGTCGGATTCCTATAGTTAAAGTTCGATGGAACTCGAGTCGTGGACCGGAGTATACTTGGGAACGGGAGGACCAGATGTGGAAGAAATACCCACATCTCTTTGATTTTAATAAGAAGCGGGCGACAAGATGAATTGATCTTCAGGGACGAAGATCCCTTTTTAGGGGGAAATGCTGTGACAATCCGTCAAATTCAGGTCGTTATTTTATTCTCGAGTATTAAATATAATTTTCATTTTTATGTTGAGATGTGAACTCACTATTAACCGGAAGAAATTAGGGTTTACGTTTGCAAATTAAGTAACGTCAACGAAGAACCGGAGAATCCTACGTTAAGTATCGACGTTTATGTTATCGAATTTCCGTAGAAATATTTTTATTACATTCGTTTTTATTTTTCGTGTCTCGTACTATTTTTACTTTTTACGAAAAACGACTACAAATCGTACCTTTTTAAATATCGGACTTTGATAATACCCGCATTTACAAAATGTGGGACAAGTTTTTTTATAACTCTTCCCATTAACCTAAGGGGGATCAAAAGTGGAAGGGATCCACAATTGACCCCCATGTGTCATCCAACCTCACATTTCAAGCTAACACTTGGCATTTCACTTCTACACATACATAAGCTCATTTTGACCAAAAATACACACACACATCACATATTTACACAAAAAATTCTGCATTTCTCTCCTCCTCTCTTGATTTTGACGCCACCATCACACCACAAACACCCATTTTATAAATTTTTGAAGATCAAAGATTAAGCACACTAGTGAATATGACTACCTAGTGTAATCCTTGCATTTTTGAGGTGTTAAAAAGGGTTTTCAAGAAGGTTTTTATACAAGTTTGGGCTGAAGTAAACAAGTATTATAAAGTCATTTTGGGTAAATAAAATGGTGGTCAAAAATTAATTTGGGGTAAAGATCAAGAGGTGTAGAAGGCTTCCATTGTTTTGGTCATTTATTCATCATTTTCCTCATTTTGTTGGGTATAATCTCTACTTGTTCTTGTTGTATTTATATTTTTGATTTCATTATATGTATGTATATGTATGATATATGATGACCAAGAAATAAAATGATACATGCATGCATAGATCTAGGTAAGAAATGACTAAATCAATTATTAAAACTTGCTAGAAATCATTAAAAATTTAGGGTTGTTGTTAACAGCAAGTTCTGGGTTTTTGGGTTGGCTTAATAATGAAGGTGTTTTGAAGTGATTAAGAGGCTTTTTCAAGAAAGTTTTCATACATTTTGGGGCTGAAATAAATCAAGTTTTCATCAACATACTTTGGGTAAAAATAATGGTGATCAAAAATTATAATGGTGAAGACCAAGTTTGAAGTTGAAGTTTCATCCATTTTCCTTGATCATTTGATCATCCTCACTATTTTTCTTGTGGTAAAAGTCTATAAATTTTATTACCTTTCTATTCTTGTATTATTTTCATTCCAAATGTATATGTAAATGTATTGTATTTTGATGATCAAGAAATAACATGAAGCTTGCAATGGTGATAGATTAGGGTGAAAATGTCTAAATTCAACCAACTAAATCTTGCTAGAACCTCATTTGAAATTTGTGTTGTTGTAAACATTAAGTTCTCGATTTTTACTAAGTATTTGATTGATTGATTTACCTAGGTTGTAGAGAATTGAATGATGATAATGTGGCTAATTGGATACTCAATGGAAAGTGAAAATTGACCAAGTTATGACCATTTTACCAAAAGTAATCAAATCTGACCTTGCTGGACAGAACGTATAAAAAGTCATGATTTCGTACTGAGTTGGTTAAAAACCTATAACTATGAGACCTAGATAAAATCATGTAGGATCTGTACCAATTGGATGATCAACCAATTCATTATGGTTTGAAAATGGCATCAAAAATGGTGAAAGTGAATTTTCAGCCAAAAATGCCAACTTGACCTTTGTATAATGAAGTGACCTTAATTATATATTTACTTAAAATAAGTATAAAAATGACTTATAATTTATAATGTACATTTAAAAATGAAACTAGGAATATAAATTTTATAAGTATATCATTTATGGTTTGAAAGATACAACTATTTTTGTAAGCATAAACATATAAATTTTTTTTACGTCTATATCAATACTAAAATTTGTAAAGCGTTTTTGCGACTAAAACCCGAGGTGGTAGGACCCACTTTTAGGAATTTTTGTATGATGAACCTACTGATAATAAACTTAACCCGGCATCGAAAACCCGAAAAATTTATATAAGATATACACATAAACTTAAAATAAGCCATAAGACTTAAATGACTAGGCCCAAATACACTAATTATATTTATAAGACCTATTGGGCTTAGCATTGGGCCCAACCCATTGGGTAATGTTTAGACTAGGCTGGTAAATTACTTAATGGGCTTATAATTAGGCCTATTGGGCTTTTTGGACCAATTGGGTTAAAACTAGTGAAATTTAAGTAATAAAACTAGTAAAAATGTCATACTTTAAAATTTACTTAGAAAGCTTAAGTGTGATTTAACTTACCCAATTATAACTTGATCATCATACCTACATATACATACTTGTCTATTTTGGAGTCATTATTAATTTTTACCGATATAAAACCTAAGACCCATACATTTTGTATAGGTTCCGGGTGATTACGTGCCGACGTCCAAGTTCGTCTATCGCCGTTACTTTCTTCCGATATTATCAAGTGAGTTCATAGCCTCGCATTTTTACACTTTAATTGTTTTATAAACCCGCGAGGGAGATAACATGCTTGTTTTTAAAATAGAACACAAGGGACCCGAATGTATGCTAGTAGCCTTGATTATTATAAGTTAGCTTAACTCGCTAGATAAAAGACCCGCGGAAATCATGAATTGTTAATTGCCGGGAAAAAGGCATACGCTTATACATGAAATAGTACTATTTGGAGGCTACCCCCTCCAATCCGTGACGACTAGCTATCGTCATGTGTCGGGAATATGACACCACGGATGCATTGTATAGAGAATAAGATACACTCATAGCGAGGGTGTATAGTGGGCATTATATTGAATATATATGGTAAGGTTCGATGTCATGAGGCTTATAATAATCCCCCGATATAACTTTGTTTGGCCACATCGTTATATCCCGATGAATATTGAAAAATGATACTTGTGTTCGGAAATTATTTTTATTGTTTATATATATAAACTCTATGGATTCACTCAACATTATTGTTGACTTTTAGCATGTTTTATCTCAGGTCCTTGAAGGTAATTCGGCGATGGAGATATGAAGGCCCGCTAAATAATTATTCATTCGAAAATGTTTTGTAAAACGTTGTATGATGTTGTTAAACTTATTTGGGACCCGTGATGTAAACTTTAATTTATTCGAATGAATGAAATTTTCTTAAACACCTCTTTTGAGTCGTTTTCTATGATTTGAGTTATTGTGCTATGACGTAACACCATTAGACCCTTCCGCTGACCGAGCTAAATTGAGGGTGTTACAGTTAGGGTTTTGATATTTCAAGAAGGTTTTGCAAGATTATTTAGGGTTTATAGATCTAAGAATTTTGGGTTAGATCTTGTGTGTTTCTTGACTCATCTTATTCTTGTAAGTGTTCTATTTCATCTCTTGTTATTTCTTTATGGTTCTTATGCAATGTTAAGGCTTATGTGTTTGTGGATTTTGAAAATAAACAAGTTAAAACATAAACTAGTGTTGTTTTATGATTCTTCGATTTACAAAAGGTTTGGTTGTGAGTATGAGTGATCATGAGTGTTGCAACAATATAAATCTTAGGATTAGGTTAGTATTGATTTTGGTTTTTATGGCGAAACATTGGTTGGTTTAGTAGTGAACGGGACTAGGCTAGAATAGGCACTATTGTGAAGTTTGGAGGAATTTTAGGGGCATTTGCGAAAAATATGGTTGCTGATCCGATGTTGTTTTAAGGTTTTGGGCGACTTAAAAATATTTTCATTAGTTAAGAAAGTAGTTTTTGGAGAGCTTATTTCGAATAGATAGATTTTCATATATCGAACACTAAAAGCGGATTTAAAACGGCCAAGTTATGGCGAAATGAATTTTGGAACACTTTTTGGGAAAATAATAAATGAGGTTGCTGATGTGAATAGTAAATTAGGTTTTCAGACACTTTCAGACATTTTTGAGGTTTTAAAACATTGGCGAAACATATAGAAACATTAGCGTATTGATTGGAAACATTAGAAACGTCATAAGGGTAATTATGGAATGTCGAATGTTATAAAAGCGTAAGACTTCTAAAAATAGTAACTTTTAAGATAAGTTGTCGAGACGGATGTAAAAGTTAGACGTTTAGGTATTGATAAAGCGTTTTTGGAAATATGGATTTAACAAAATATAGGGGACGGTATTAACGTCTTGAAACTTAGAACTTTCTTAAAATAGAAAGTTTCCAAAAATAGTAACTTTTGAGTAAACGTCGGGATCTAATGTAAACTTGTACTTTCACTCGATCACGTTTTCTTAAACAAACTAAGACACAAACACATATGGGTGCCTTCTTGTTGATAAGTTTACCACTCTTGGTTTCGAATATCATATCTTAGTCCTAAGGCGCGTCATTCCTTTAGGTGACGGCTAGGATTGTGTATCATCTTTCTCTTACGTGATTATCATTTGCTCATCGCTCTAAGGTGAGTTCATAGCCCTACTTTTTACTCATTTTGAATAAATATTTTACAACTTTGGGGTGAGAAACATTGCTTGTTTTAAACTTTGGACACAAGTATTTTCAGTTATCATTTTCTGTTTACGTGTTGCCTAAGTAGCGATTAGACCATTATCATGCCCGAACCATCATGAACCGTTAGTTACCTATGACCAATGGGATTGGTTAAGTAAGCACGAATGTTAATAAATAGATCTACTTGGGACTAATTATCCCTATTCGGGTAAGCAAGCACTTACTTGTTTCTGTGTCGATGAACAAACGGATATATTTCATGTCGGGAATTCTTTGGGGTGTCTTGGTCAGACATCTGTATGGCAATATCATCACTTGCATATTATATGTATCTCCTAGTTTTGCATCAGTGTCATGAGCTTAGCGCAACGTAAATACTTTTCATGTGATATTGTATCTGTTATAATAGTCATATCACTTTTAAAAATCTTGTGGTCCAACCTTACATCAATTCAAACCTATGAATTCACCAACTTTATGTTGACTGTTTTAAGCATGTTTTCTCAGGTGCTTAGCTGGATTGTTCTTGAAGTGCTATTTGATGTTGCATGCATTGTTGGGTGTCTTTCAAGAATGTTTATCTTTAAACTTAAATAATTGTTGTCTTAAAAACATGTTATGATTCCGCTGCATTTTCCTTAAGCTTCCGCTAAAACTATTTCATTTATGTCAAGAATATTGTAAGACTTATTTTGATTTATCCAAATCAACGAGTTATGTTTTATCAAACATCCATGTAGTGGTCATTTACTTGATCATGTGCGATGTATTCAATGATGTCACGCCTCTGGACACGTATTCCATCCAGGCCCCTTTTGGGGGTGTGACATTTTTCTCTTACACACTTTACCTTACACATACTCTTACACCCTTTAATGAGGCAGGAGGTCTCTTTTATAACACAAGAGGCTTCCTCCCTTTTACCTCATGAGGTGATGTGGGATAGTTTCAATACTATCTCATGAAGTAACATAACTTCGACTTTCTCACTAACTATTAAACGCTTATAAAATGTTATCTATTAGAAGACTCATGAGATCGATAATGATCGTCACTTCATTAAACTATTAATGCTAACAAAGTTAATAATGATGGTGTTACAGGTAATGGTATGACATGTCTTGATGTGGGTGGTGCAGAAGAGGTCGTCGCAGAAGATGTTGTTGCAGATGATGATGTTGATGTGGGTGGTGGAGAAGAGGCTAATGTTGATGAGGAGGTTAGAGTAACCCAAAGCGTAAAAGAAAATCTCGACCAAGGGGTAATGAGATAGTAATTAAAGAGAATGATAACCCATCATTGATGGATAAGAGTGAAAGTGAAACTGAAAGTGAATTTAGGACTAACAATCCTAATCACATAGATGCTGGTACGGATTACAATATGTATTCTGATAGCGAAAGTGATTATTCTGATAGGTCTGTTGATTACCTTAGTGACGGGGAAGAAGAGGTTATACAACTTAGGAAACAAAAATCAAAAGCTAAAACACTTCCCAAAAACACCCTTGGTAACGGAACAAGTAGATGGCAGTTCAAGATCAAAGCGGTTATATGAGATGAGTAATAGTGACACTATTATACAACATAAGGAATTTATGGATGATTTACGATAGAAGTTAAGAGGTGATGGTTGTGGAACAACAGATCCATTCCAGTTAGTAGAGACTAAGGTTTAAAAGTATCATATGCATGACGAGGATACACATTGGCGGATGAAGACACCAAAGGTAGTTTTCAAATGCCTAATATTCTTTTTTATTATAAAATTTTAAACTATTTTTAAAATATCCTAATGATAATGCCTTAATTATACATATTTTTACGGTGTTATTTTATCTATTTATATCATTTCTCATAAACTTTTGATACTTAAAAGCATGAAATATGTGTAGGTTCACTTGAAGACATCTCAAGCTCAAAAAGACTAAAGACACTTATTAATTCGTATTAAGAAAATCAACGCTACATGTGAATTATACAAATACAATAATGCAAATGCCGAAGATGGTCAGTTAAGGTTTGTAATAGCGCCAACTGATCATATTGTATATTAAGACTCTACTTTGTATCCACATTAGTCATTAAAATTATGCAAGGCCGGGGTGTTCCGGATTGTGTTTTCTCAACACATCTTGCACAGATAATTACTTCTTTTCAGATGATTAGCTAAGCACTATTTTCTGATTATTTGCATTTTGCAAACACAATAGTCAGATACTCTTTTATACACCCTCTATAAGCTTTATAACATGTACATTAGTGAATAACAGGGAGTCAGAAAATTGGTTCTTTCTTCTGCTTATTTGTGTAGGATTCTGATTAAAAAGTCAGCAGCGGAGCAACAAGATCTAATGGCAAGGGTATTGCACAAAGTGCATTTTCTGTTACAATCCATCTATATCTTATGCAAAACTTGGAGGAAACTTTACACATACTAATAACTAATGATACTATGATGTAATTTATAGTGTTCAAAATGTTAGACAATACCATAAGCTCTTATCATGATATATTAATATGCTTAAAAATGATATGGAAACTGAAATTGGGAATACAAAATTTGTTGATGTTTGCACTTCATGGATCTATAAGTCACTTTGAGGTCTAAACCTAAACCAATATTAGATATTATAGGTTGAGTATTATTCCACAAAAAAGGTGTAGATTGGCGGGAACACCCTGATGAGTATTATAGGTTGAGTATTATTGATTGAAGGTTTATGGTTTTCAATTCGTATTACGTTATTACAGGTTGATGATGATACTAAGAAGAAGAGCAGACCATTCTTGTCACAATTTTTCACCCCCATCTTTCTGAGGGATGGATACCGATTTCCAGAAACTCTCACTTATCTATCAGCTTATATACGATATAACTGATGATTATATCAACAGGCATTCTCTATAACTTTCTTTGGCGAGTAGGGTGTCAAAAGTCAGGTCAGCATGAGTCTTGAAGCATACAATTGGTTTGGCTACAGCTGAAAACCCACTTGGTGTTATGATTTTATATGTTCAATTAATATTTCAGAAAAGGGCTCTTCATGCCACCGTTCATCTCTAAAGGACGAGGATAGGAGATATAGAGACATATCAATTTAGGTCTAGAAGGTATATTAAATCAGATGATTTGATTTTAGGCATGCATTTTGTCTTTCCTTGTGATGATTATTGTGTTTTTCAAGTAATGGTCAATTACATGGTTACAGTTGATGATGAACTTCAGCATGAAGAAGATTTTCTGGAAGTAAAAGTATACTTCCAGGTAAGATCGAGTATTTGTTTCATTAATGCAATTAACAACATCTTTATGAGTAGTGAAATCAATAAATCCAAAATCATATCTCTTGGCAGATGACATGTTTCGTGCCAGCATGACACGCTCAAAAGTACCATAGCTTTTTAAGTTCTCCCTAACAATGTCTTCATCCCAGTGAGGTGGGAGGCCATCAACAAAGACAGACTTAACCTAAGCCAAAACCTCTGGATCTAGGTAGCGCAAAGGTTATGCAAAATCTACTTTGGCAGTTCTATCATAATGCCCCAAAATAGCATCAGGATTTTGAAGCCTTTTATAGACAAGTTGAGCATCTGGGTGACCTGAAAACCCAATAAATGCAATGCTATGACTCAACCCTTTATGTTGTTGATCAGCAATAAGCGTAATCCTTTCAACCCTTTCAATGCCATAATCCTTTAGCTTTTGTCTTACCTGATACCATAGTTACCGTTAAAAAGTGTTCAACATGTTAAATTAATAATTTAACTGGAGATCAGAAGGACAATAATTTAACCAGAGATTTGCAGTTTTTACAAGGGCCGCAAATGCTCATTCTAGTTTGGTGGGTGAATTGTACACACATATGCAAAAAAGGATTGTATTTTTTGCTGGAAGGTATGTATGTATGCTGCTATATCAATTTACTAATACAACTTTTCAATCTTAGGATGATTGAAGCAAGACTTGAAGATCTTAAGAACAAGTTTGGTTCTAAACCCACAGTCGTTGTGACTTAAAAGGTTTGAACTTTTAAGTTTGTAAATATCATGCTTTCAAATTATGTTTTTACATCCAAACTCTTGAAGTCAATGGTTTGAATGTTATCATTTGCAGGACTATGATCGAGATAGCAAGATTCTTGGAGGTTTGGATCCGTTTGATGTTTTAGTTTTATGTTGTAAAATGCAAATTCTAAGCCACAATAGTTACTCGGAAGATAGGTATTGTACCATATGATGAGTCGCTTTACTTAGTATTCAATACATGTTTATACACTATGTCAGTTTTGTTTTTTGTGTGGAATAAGTTCATTTTGTCCTCAAAGTGAGAAAATAATAAGAAATTTGTTGAGAAGAGGGAAAAACCAGCCTTTTACGTATTTCTCTGTCATAAGGGTCAAACATAATGAATGTGAGAATTCCCTATATCTGATAGTGATGGCACAAGGTAGGTCTGGCGAATTGCGTAATTCATCATTACTTGGTATGGGTCTAAACGATACCCGCTCCGGCGAGTCTGGGTATTGCTTTTGCTGGTGTTGTTGTTTTGGTATGGGTCAAAATGTGTCTGGTACTCTGGTTGAGTTAAATTTACCCACAAACACTTCTTTTTTCTCTCTATTTTTTGGTAATCTTTCTTCATCAAAATATTTAATGCGTTAATAATGGCTCCGAGTTAATATTACAACATTGATAATCTAGATATACGAATAAAAATGATTTATGAGAGTTTTTGCATTAGATAGACTTTGGATGACTCCCATAGTTCTGGCCTTTGATTGTGAAATTGATTTCTAATATATACTATGATGACAGGGAACCTTCACCCAGTTGATGAGGGACACTATACGTGTATGATACACATTACTTCTGTATTTCTACACACTATTTAGAGAAACAACTATCACTGGAGTCCCACTTGCTCGTCCCCTTTGGATGGAGTTCACTGAGTATGTGTACAGATAACATTTTCCTTTTAGCTAGATAAAAGTTTAGAAAGTACTCAATTTAACTGTAATTTTTACATACTCATTCGTTTTTCTTTGTTTGTCAGGGTGTTCATCCTTGTGACCGTAGAAGTTTCAGCGAATACGAATGCCTGTTTCATGCAGTTGATTTTTCATTGGCAAGTGTACATTTTTAAAATGCCGTTAGTGAAAGTCAAGCCAGACGAGTCTCGACTAATTCATTAACTAAATTACATTTATCTGTTTCAGATAGAAAGCGATGAAGGCGTTTTATGGAAGGCTGATGTAAGGGAGACAAAAGAAGAACTTACATCTAGGGGTAAAAAGTTCCTGGATTGGTGAGTTCAGTTTTGGCTCTTATACTCTTCATGCGTACTCCCTACGGTTATACGAAAACGTGTCTCTAATATGTCCTCAAAGGTCATCCATATGTATATTTTGAATAGATCTAACCTCTCAGAGTTTGTATCCAAATTACCAAACCAAACTTATTAAAAATAATTTTTGTTTTTGTGATATCTTAGCAAGTATTTTACAGAAAATATTAAGTGTCGGACTAAAATGGTTTTGGGCACTGTCCCATTTTGGTATGAACCCGGTTTATAGGGTTATTTTTCCACCTCTATTAATTCCAAGGTTGATACAGGCTATGGACATGGGAAGAGAAGGAAATAGCTATTGTAACTCATAGTGGATTCTTGTTTCATACACTGGATACATTTGGCAATGTTTGCCACCTATTAGTAAGGAAAGAAGTTAACAAACAGTACGTTCCATGAAATTGAATATCTTGATTTATCTTCTTTTAAAGCGAGTTCATTTAGATTGAAGTTGACAATTTAGTTTGTTCAACTGATTTAACTTTGAATTGGTTAACTTAATATGCAGTTTCACAAATTGTGAGCTCCGTTTCATGGTGATTGTTGACGAAAGTTTAATATTCACTTCATTTATCGTGTATTTTTTCGTGTTCAGGATTTTTTAAACCAAATGTGTTCGTTCTACCAGCGATGTTAGGTACATGTACTCTACAATTGATTATCCGGGAAGGATTCCTCCTAGGCGAGATATCTAAAGTGCCACCGTTGATGAAAAGCTTTCAAATGATAAGTTTGTTTTTGGGTCCACGTGATCAAGATAAGTTTTTCAATCTGCTATACACGCCAGCATTGTAGTCCAACTTATTGTTTGTAAATCATTTGAGCTTACCTTTTGGCATTGTTGGACTTAGTAAAATGAACAATAACGTTGATGTGACTGCACTTATTTTGAGTGTACACGAAATCAGCCACATTTTAGTTGCTAAAAGTGCAGGAGTTAAGCTTGGGGTTCCATACGAGTTGGCAGGTGAGGTTAAATTTACTTGCTATTACTTATGTTTGTACGATGTACATAATAAAAGTATCAGCTGGTTATAAAATGACAGGCAATAAAACTCGTGCAGTCCGAGTTTTGCTTTTTATAATAAACTATTTAACGAAGACCATTACATCAGAATAAGGCAGATGGTGCCATAATGTACTAAGGCAGCAAAGATTTGTGGTAAGCTATCTATAATCTATTTCTTTGTTTAAACACGATATATATATATTAAATCGTAGGCCTGCATAGATGAATACATTCCTCTAAAACGAACCGCTTTGATCTTGAAAAGATGTTGAATGTTTTATTGTTATGCTTACCGAGCATTTTTTAAATCGATTCATACAGGTGTCTTTTGTTCTTGTGCTTTTAATGGAAGTAAGCGGTTGATTAACAGAGTGCTAAAAGTATTCAGTTATGGTTATCAAATGTACAAACCAAAAGCCACAAACTTTAACACACCGATTCATGTCGATTGTTGTCACATGGAAAGTAAAGCTGCTAAGACTTTGCTTAATGGTTGTGACAAGGTGCTGATGCGATTCATAATTTATTGAGATATCATGGCTCATAAGAAATATGAATAGATAAGTATAGTGAGTTACTTTCAGACCTAGTACAGGGTCGTGCTTTATTATACATTTACTGATTATCTCCTTATCTGACTCCCTTTTTTTTCTTCCATGCAGTGGCTACAATTATTATTGCCCATGAATTATTTGACGCCTTACCTGTTCATCAGTTTCAGATTTATGCACTTGTGGTTAATCCTTTCTTACAGGATAGGATACGAGTATCTAAGTAAGTTTAGTAGTATATCAGTTGTAGATTCTTATCTTGTGCTTTTTTCCTTCCATTGGTTGTCTCTTTTTGGGGTGGATCACTACTATAGATGGCATCAAAGGATTTGGATATATTTACTTGATGGTTTATGTTATTTTGTGTTGTATAAGTTGAATATTTACAATCTTATGGAACAAACATCCAATGGAGATGATGGATCCAAATAAAAACACTCACTACTAAATTTTCGCAGAGGGGTTTTCGCATGGGATAATGCTTGAGTATGTGTTAGTGCACATTTTCGACTGGTTGGTTTGTATTGATTATTTACTTTTGAAGTGATGTTGTTTTAATGTGTTTGTTTAGTTAAAAGTTTAAAGTATAACGCATGCATTTGCTGTAACTGTTTAACACTCTTTTATTTATGAAGTTGGTGCAGCTATAGGGCGCATTGATGCGGTCAGTTGGAAGAATACTTAACACGTCTGGACTGGCGCATGTGTTAGTCCTAATCGTCCACATATCCTAAAGTACGGTACTATAAAATCGTAGAATTGTGTACTTGATATTAAAAACCAAAATATCATGTCGTCATAAAATGTGTATAAGCTGTGTATTGCTCGCTCTACAGGGTCATTTGAATTGCTTATCAAAAAACGCTTATACAGGAGGGTCTTAAAATTGTACCTATAATAGAATCTGGCAGAGTCAACGAGTATCACCTATGGTGTTAACTTTGACAGTGATGCAGGTAACTTCCATGGAAATCGTGTTATGGCTATTGAAAACATATTTGCGCCAATCAGTTCGCTCCTCTCCAACACTCATACAATACATTCTTCGATTGCAGTGAAGCAGTGGATTGATTCCTTTTTTACAACTGCAAGGTTTTTATCATTTTTTTAATAACCGAATTTAGCATACATGAAAATGTTTCTTCGATGCTAGAATAAGTTGGCATGTTCAGAACTCTTTATTAAAGTTTTTACCATGGAGATGATTTTTTAGTACATTTCGCTTGATCCTGGAATTAGTTGTAGTTTTCTAAGTTGTCATTATATTTTCCAATATTTATTTGTATTTAAACATATTTAAAAAAAACACATTTTATAAAGAATAATTAAATCAATGTTGATGAGCATAATTGTTGTAAATTTGTATTCTATTAAAGAGTAAAGAGTGGGCAATGAGGTTCTTTATGGTTTTTGTTGTGTCAAGCACACATACGTATTTTTCTTGGGTTATAATTTTTGAAAGGATGTGACACACAAAAATGTTAGCAAAAAGAAAAAAAAACTCTATATAGTGTAAACATTAAACAAGGGTGATAAATGATTAATACATCGATGTTAGAGGCATACAAACTTTTTCCAATGGTGAAACATGTTAGACAATGGTATATTTATGAACTATGTCAAACTAATTTAATCATTTAAGAATGTCCTGATTGGTTAGTCTTACTTTTGTGGATGACAATGAATGCTAAATATAATTATGTATCACTGAAGTCTTTATCTTTTGTCTCATGTGTATATAATGGGTTGGCCCTATTCTCTTGTAAATACAAGGCATTTGTAATGACCATTACCTATTTGATCAACTCAGCCTTTCAACAATTAAGGGGATCAATCCCTTGGTTTCTAGTGCACCATGATTGTATTTTTATGGACTTGTTCACCACACTTCACCCATAAACACATTTTCTTATTGATAAGGACTATTGTTTCATAAATATAATTCAAAGAAGAAAATTAGTATTTTATACAAATTTTACCTATCTCTGAAGTCCACAGATTTGGCTTTGTTTGTAACAGTTTTCAAGAACCTTTGGTTTGACCTTTTCCCTTGGTTAAGGGCATTTGGTTGAGATTTGCATTTGAGTTATTTTAAGTGTATACGATCAGCGAATCATTCGATAAAATCTGTTTAAGAAGTATCAAACTTGGCGACTGAGCATGAAAATTGTCAATGCTTTCATGTCCAAGAAACACTAATATTTGTTTCAAAGTTTTGCCTTCAGCTCCTGCAGCCATCATTCCTAATGAGATATCAAGTGATAACGGTGAACATGCAAAATTTATGTTCTTGTAACCATTGTTTGCATCATCTAGTAAAGTTTTGGTCATAACCTGTTTATAAAATTCATGAACGATCGTCATAAACCCTACTACAATTATGTTTTTTTTTCTAAAAACTGAGTGTCATATTCATAGTGGGACTCTTATTATGCGACCAAAAGTGAATTAAAAGAGCTTACAGCGGTGGAGTTGGCTCTTATTGTGGCTGTAGTAGTTTGTTTTTCTTGCGTCTTCTCTAGAAGAATGTTGAGCTCCTCATCATACGAGTAGACGATAAATTTTCGTTCTTGTACTCGTTCTATTTTGTAAAGCTTATTTGTTCTCTAGTTTTTTCAAGTGATTCCTTCATCTTGCTTAGCTTTTCTTCCTCATATGAATGTGGTGGGAGGTCTGCTAATTTTTTATTCAGAATCTTCTTGTTCATAGATGTGATCATAAGCTCTTTTTCATGCAGTTCTTGAGCATAACGGTTGCTGCTGTATATAAGATCTTCCAGCTCATTAAGTTTTTGAGTGTCAAGAGCCTCGATCATAAATTTTGCTTCCTCAATCTCATTATTCTAACCATTATATTTGTTCGTTAACAACAAGTACTTTTCCTCTGTCGACTTTAAACCCCTACTTAAACATAAAGCTTTTTCCTCTATTTCACCATGGGCTGAGATATCTTCCTTCAAAATTGTTTGTAGAATGTCTACTTTCATTTGAAGATCAATAATATTTTCAATGTACTTTGCTGGAACTGTAGTCTTCTTTAGAACTCTATGAGACAACGGTGCATTAGCAAGATCTTCCGATATGGGATCCTGAAAGAATATCATATATTAAGACTGTTAGAGCATTGCAATAAGAGACGCCAAATTCAACACATTTTTTCTAAATACCTCCATTTGGGTTATGTTTTTTCATTAACAGATCTCATGGGTTAAAATCAATAAGCTTAGCCAATAAGTTAACATGTCAAATGGGTCGAAATCCCCCAACTACCTAAGGTGTTTTCTAATAAACTTCAGCAAAAGTAATTAAAAAGTTGTAATCTTAAGCATAGAATAAATTATGAGGTGAACCCAAAAAGAATTTCTACCTGCAGTTGCATATCCATAACTTCTTCAGGGTGATTCACACGAGATGCGGATGTCTTTTGGAATGTATGCAATGACAGGTCACCTACAAAAGAAGCTTCTAAAATGGGCTTCTGAAATTATATTATATAGTTAAAACTACAAAAGTGAGCCAAATTGCTTCAAATGTATATCAAAATTACAATAACTAAAATTT
>BQNB010050639.1:30917-41412 GCA_026074375.1 Tanacetum coccineum
AATTATAAATAAATAGGCTTAAGTATATAACATACGTACAAACAAGTTTCTTTCAATCCGTTTGTACAAACAATCCCTTAATCATTATCATTATTACCTTTATTACCTTCATCATCTGTTCATTTCAAAATCTAAATCTCACGTGATTAGCAACTCTCTTACAATCGTTCCTTGACATCACTTATTCCATGATCTCCATATTCTAAAATCTCCATATTTTTTTAATTTTTTTTGTTATATTCTGCAACGTAATAACAAGGAAACACACAAGAATCTATACAACGTCAAATGATTTCAATACCACTAGGTATGAAAATTTTGACAAAGACTTGTGATAGCATTCTTATTCGATGTTGACTTTTAAAGGTTAATGAATAGCCATTCTTTACAATCACAATAGTGCAGCAGAAGCATGGTGGGCCCATAACCCACAGGTTTCATAAATCGAAGTATTTCATCCAGGTTCTATCAGGATCTGAAGAAATTCTATTGGTTGTCATCAAGAGGTGTGATTTTGAAAATAAGTAGACGTGTGAAAGGAGGTAATTATAATTATGGTGGGCAACATAATTATAAATGCATCACACACGTGGACTTGTGACCTTGATTAGCCTAACAAAAAAATCAAATTCATACCCAGTACCTACATCTATTCCTAAATAATATCACTACAACTTTCAATTAAATCTCGGGACGAGATTTTTGTAAGGGGTGGAGACTATAACAACCCAAGAATTTCACTCAACCATTGTGTTGACTTTTTAGCATGTTTATCTCAGGTAATTGAGCAAGTTGCGGCACGAAGTGGCATGGAATCGAAGATGGCTGAACTGTTATCATTCAAACATGATGTTTTAGATTTTAGGACCTGCATTTTGTAAAAACTCTGAATATAATGAATGATAACTAAATTTTTCCAGCAACGTCTCTTTTGAGTCGTTTTCTATGATTATGATTGTTGTATCCATGAAGTAATACCCCAGATTAGCTTTTGCTGCTATTTTGTAAAAATAGGGGTGTTACAAAAATCAAGTTCAACGCTTGATGGAAGCTCATCTTGCTCTGACACAACCTACTCAAGTGAACAAAATCACTACCTCATGTGAGATCTACAGTGGTCCCCACGACACTCAGTATTGCATGAAAGACCCCGAACAAGCCTTCGTTGAATACGCATCCTCGCGTGACGATGAAGCGGGGGGTAAGTGGTATACCTTTAAGCCTGAGCAAAACAATCTTGGTGACATCTACAATCCGGCATGGAAAATTTGCCCAAACCTTAGGTGGAGACAACCCCAAAATTCCTTTAAAAAAATCAAACCTGTTGGGAATTAAAGAGCTTCTACAAGATAATGCTGCTGAAGGACTTAATACTGCTGTTAGTTATAGTTAGTATTGTTAGTTATAGTTACTACTGTTAGTACAATGTTAGTACTGTCAGTATATAGTTAGTACTGTTAGTTAGTATATTAGTGCTGCTTATGAGATATGTATGAGATAAATTAGGAATAGATATGCATGATCTCTGCATAATCTTCTAACGCGTTTTGTAAGCCTATTAGGGTTTTTCCTTGGTGTATAAAAGGAACCCTTATGGCATAGTTAGATTTATTATTCATAGATCAATATTCAGAGAATAGAAGAAGAACACGATTAGCTATTAGGCAAAACATATAGTTGTTTTGTGATTTGTTCAATATAGTGAAAGTTCTGTGTTCATTGTTTGATTGTTTCTTCTGAGTATATAAAGATTAATTCCGCATAGTCTTTATATATATTCCACAAGGTTTCTAATCTAGTTGTTTTAGATCTATCTAAGATAACAAGATCCATTAAATTGGAACCAACAAGTGGTATCAGAGCTGGTGTTCTGAAACCATGATTTAGAAGAAACAAACTAGATCCAACTCTCTGTTCATTCCCTATATCAAAAACCATGGATCTATAAAATACCCAAAACAATTCTCTTGCAAAACTGCCACTTCTCAAGCAAGGTGAATATGACACATGGAGACTCATAATAGAGTCATATATTCAACTTCAAGATTATACTCTCTGGGAGATCATAGAGGAAGGCAACTCTTTCAAGCCAGTAGCTTGAACCACTACAGACGAAGATGGTACATCTACTACAACAATACCTGATGTTGTTACTGCTGAACAGAAGATCCTAAAGAAGAATGATCTTAAAGCTCGAAGCATCCAGATAATGACACTTCCAAGTAAGCATCTACTTACTTTCAATAAACAAAAGGATGCCAAGTCTTTATTTGAAGCCATAGAAGCAAGATTTGGTGGTAATAAAGCCACCAAGAAGACTCAAAAGACACTCTTAAAGCATATGTATGAAACCTTCAATGCTTCTAGCTCAGAGTTACTTGACTCTATGTTTAACAGGCTTCAGAAAATTATAAGCCAGTTAACTATCTTAGGTGAAAACATCACTCCAGAAGAACTTAACCCGAAATTCTTAAGAAGTCTTCCTACTAAATGAGGTATGCATGTTGTGGTCTGGAGGAACAAATCAGATCTGGGCTCAATAAGTTTTGATGATCTTTACAACAATTTTAAGATTGTTGAACCAGAAGTCAAAAGAAGTGTAATCTCTAGCTCAAACTCAGGCTCCCGAATTTGCTTTTCTCTCAAGGTCTTAGACTAGTACAAAAGATGTTGATAACTACTAATGTTCATGTTAGTACTGGTAGTACTCCTGTTAGTACTGCTAGCACTAATAATAGTACTGCATGTCTCAGTGATGCCATAGTATATGCTTATTTGGCCACTCAACCCAATGGGTCTCAAGTTGTTCATGAAGACCTAGAGCAAATCCATGAAGATGATCTTGATGAAATGGATTTAAAGTGGCAATTGGCATTGCTAAGTATGAAAGCAAGAAAGTTTTATTAGAGAACTGGTAAAAAAAGTTATCTATCAATGGAAGTGATACTGTGTTATGACAAGAAAAGGTGGACAGAGTTTCACAATTTCATAAGTTGGGAAATAAGCTTGAGAGTGCAGGAAATCCTAGGAGTCAGAGAAACAGGGAAAACAGAAGTAAGATAGTCAAGAAGAACGTAATGTGAAAGATCTTCTTCAAAGCTAGTAGCTCTTGCTAGGACTGGATTTGATTTGGGCTACATGGCAGATGAGAGGCCTTCTACCAAATTTAGCACTTATGGCTTTATCTGACTCTGAGTTACAAAAATAACAAAAACTTGCTCTAAATACTTGTCTTAAAAATTTAGAAGATCTTAAGTTGAGGTATGATAAGTTAAGAATAGAGCTTAATAAGTCTGAATCTGATTTATATAGCTATAAAAAGGGTTTAGCTTCAGTAGAAGAACAACTAGTCTTTTACAAGAAAAATGAAGGTATGCTTTGTGATCAAATTGATGTACTAAAAAGTGATGCCTCATTTAAATGAATCCAGTTATTAATGCTCTAGAAAACTAGGTAGAATAAGACTATGAAATGAAAAGAGGATAATCAGTTTAAAATTGACAACTTTGAAATGCTATAAAAAGGTCTGGTTCAGTTGAATGATCTGGAAATCAAATATTGATAAATAAGAAGGGTATTGGTTATAATGTTGTTCCCCCTAGCTTACTGCGATTGTTTGCACCCTCTAGTATTGATTTATCAAAATCAGGACTTGAGAAATTTAATAGCAGAATTTGAAGGATATGTTGTTAAGGTATATAAAGGTGCTAGTGAAAGTATCTCTAAAGAAGTTAAGAAAACTTTAGATGCCCCAATAATTGAAGATTGGGTTTCTGATGATGATGAGGATGAGACTGTTATGTTAGAATCTCTTAATGTTCAAAAACCTTAAGACATGATGAGTAATTGGAAAGTTAGTCAAAAACCTATGAATAACATGTTCAAGCTAGAATACACCAATGTCTAAGAAATTAGGAGTTGGACTTCAGTTTAAACCCAAAGCTTGTTTTGTGTGTGGGAGTTTTAGTCATTTAATTAAAGACTGTGATTTTCATGATAAAAGGATGGCACAAAAGTCTGGTTTAAACAATGTGCAAAAGGAAATTTGTCAAAAGGAAGTTAGACCAGTTTGGACTAATGTTATGAGGGTTAATCATCAAAAAATTTCTAATATTTAGAAGGTAATTATACTCAACAAACAGTTAAACCAAGTGATGGTCTTTGTAAAATTTTAGTACTTGCTAGGGGACAAAGCTTTTCAAGAAATTCAGCCACAGTTAGAATTGCTGTAGGTCATTCAATACTGCTGTACCTTTGAAAACATGTTGCAATGACAAAGGACAAATGCTTTTCAAATAGTTCATTCACAATTAAGAAGACCTTTTTTACCATAACAAACTTACAAAATAGAAATTTGAATACTAAAGTTAATACTGCTAAGGTAATTTCTGTTAATACTGTTAAAGGAAAAAGAATGACAAGTGCTGTTGGGGAACAAGGGATAAATGCTGTTAAGCCTACAACATACTGGGCATGGAGACCTAAAATAAAGATGATAAATCATGTCTACAAGAATACTGGATCATGTATTGTAGCTACTTTAATTATGTCTGAATTAATAGTAGAAAAGTCAGTAATGGCTCTAGGTTCCCAGAGAATTTAATTTCTCTTGTGACAAGTATAGTTAGTTCTGCTAATTATACTTGATACTGCTATGTTAGTATTGCTATTGTATCTTCTATGTTTTAGTTTAACATTTGCAGGTAATAAAAAGATGTATAGTTGGATTTGAGGGGAGGACTTTGATGAAAGAAGATTGGTCATTAGTGGGGGGGGTAGGGGGGGGGGGTTGCGGGGTGGGGGGGCGGGGGGGGGGGATGGTTTAAATACCAACAAAACAAATGGTCATCAGTTCACATGCTTCTATAGGTATAAGAAATGGCTAGTCCATAAGCAAACGGCTTTTGGTAACGATTTTCAATGTTTATGGTTGACATATACAAAAATTGTCTGGTTTATAATTTCTTGCTTCACAGCAAATAGTTGGCTAGTCTAGGATCAAACAGTTTCTGGTAAAGACAAATCAAATTGTTGATAGCTAATTAGTTGCTAAAATCTATATGGGGGTTACAATGACCATATTATGCAATAAGCATTGGCTATCCAGGGCAAACGAAATGGTAAGACGTCATCTAAATCCGTTTATGGATGTCGGTTTTTGACAAAAACCTTATAAGTACAATGGATCCACCTTCTCTCAAAAGGTACACATTTGGAAGTGGAGAGGACAGTCTGAAACTTATAGAATTGATGGATTTGTGTACCAAATTGATTGATAAAGTTACCATTTTGGAAAATGCTTCATTAAACAGTCTAAGGTAAGAGGTCCTATCGTTAGACTTAACAATGTTTATGAACAAAGTCAATAAGATTGAAGACCAAGCTCAAGTTAGATTTCAGATGCAAAAAGAGTATTTGAATTTTAGGGATCCTGTCAAATAAGGGGAGGGGGATGATACAGGAAAATGCATGAGTGGAGTATGACAAACTTCAAAGGTATGAACTATGAGCAGGTCTATATTTGAAGAAAAGTACAGGAAGTTATGCTTGGTGTTAATACTGCTAGGTATAAGCTTAATACTGCTAGTGTTAAGTTTGTACTGCTGGGGATATATTTCTACTGCTGAGAGAAGTTAGTACTGTTAGGTTCAAGTTAGTACTGCTAGACCAAACTTAGTACTGCTAAGTGACCGTTAGTACTGTTTGAGCCATAACAAAATTAGAAAAAGAGCCGTTGAGATATTTCTGCCAACAACCTAGCTTATAAGGTTTCATGATAAGCTCAAATCTTTTACTTCTCACAAAATTCCACAAAATTCTAGATTATTAATCAACTTTTCATTCATCAAAATGGAAAATTTGGAGTTTTGCGACAACCATAATATTGTAAATTGGGAATATATCTTGCTGGGAATGACAGAAGCAAAAGATTCTGAAGTCTGCAAGATTACAAGAAAAGATGGAAGTTCAAGCTTTCATGGAGATATTCAAGCATTGTTAAGAAGACTTGATAGACAAGATTTGAGACAACTCTACAGCTTGGTTCAAGAAAGATTTAAAGATCATCCACTTGAAGGTCATGATTTAGATCTATGGGGAGATCTTAGGATGTTATTTGATCCAAATGAAGAAGATGACATATGGTTGAATCAACAGTATTGGGAATTACTGAGATGGAAATTGCATGAATACAGTGGTGTTCACTCTTTGTTCTTAGATGGTACATCAATACAGATCAACATGTTAGTAGAAAAGAAGTATCCACTGAAGAAGGAAAGTTTGGAAAAGATGATCAACTTGAAGATTGAAGCAGAAGAAGAAAGTACGATGGCACATGAGCTTATAAAGTTTAATCATTTAAGACTGCAGAACAGAGTTAGTTATTGAAGAATTTTTAAAGCTAAAAAGGAATGGAAGTTAAAGTTTGTTTGAAAGAATCCTCTCAAAATCAAAGAGCTTTAATTCAAGAAACTTAAGATTTAAAGGTAAATCATAAGTTTAGGGGAGGATTGTTGGGAATTAAAGAGCTTCTACAAGATAATGCTGCTGAAGGACTTATTACTGCTGTTAGTTATAGTTACTACTGTTAGTTATAGTTACTACTGTTAGTACAATGTTCAGTATGTAGTATATAGTAGTTTGGTTTAGTTAGTACCTTTTTAGTGCTGCTTATGAGATATGTGCTTATGAGATATGTATGAGATAAACTAGGAATAGATATGCACGATCTCTGCATAATCTTCTAACACATTTTGTAAGCCTATTAGGGTTTTTCCTTGGTGTATAAAAGGAACCCTTACAGCATAGTTAGATTTATTATTTATAGATCAATATTCAGAGAATAGAAGAAGAACACGATTAGCTATTAGGCAAAGCATATAGTTGTTTTGTGATTTGTCCAATATAGTGAAAGTTCTGTGTTCATTGTTTGATTATTTCTTCTGAGTATATAAAGATTAATTCCGCATAGTCTTTATATATATTCCACAAGGTTTCTAATCTAGTTGTTTTAGATC
This sequence comes from Tanacetum coccineum, assembly GCA_026074375.1. NCBI lineage: Eukaryota > Viridiplantae > Streptophyta > Magnoliopsida > Asterales > Asteraceae > Tanacetum > Tanacetum coccineum. The sequence continues at coordinate 37,934 of BQNB010050639.1, forward strand.
TATCTAAGATAACAAGATCCATTAAATTAGAACCAACAAAACCCACCTAACCGGTTCCAACCTAACGGTTCAATCCCGAATCGTTCCTTCAACAACCGTCCTCAAAATTTTAACAATCAATCAAATATTGAAGGACTAGTTTCCAAATTCATGGCATCTCAAGATGCTAGACTGTCAAGGTTTGAAGCCGATTTCAAATGACAACAAGGTGAGATGACCAACAAAATCAACGCTGTGTTGAAAGCCATCACCGATCAAGTAGCAGGCACATTACCTAGCGATACGGTTAAGAACCCAAAACTGGGGCTCGTTCTTACCCAACAATAGACCCACAATCTCACCCATCCACCTCAATCAATGCTATCAAGGCACATTTCAATGAAGCAATCATTTCCCAAACAAGCCTGCAGCAACCCGTGGTTGAAATCGAACCACAGCAACCGGAGGAACCCGAACCAACTCTTAAAGATGAATTTAAGGATTTGCATCTTAACCTACCGGTTCTCGAAGTCCTAGCCCACGTCTAATTTACAATGCCATATTAGATAAATAGTGTGAGCTTAGAAGCTTTGGCAAAAAATTTGGTCCCAACATTGTTCAATCGTTAATTACCCAGCAAAGATGGGAGACCCCGGCTATTCACTCCACCTTGTAGATTTAGGGGAATCAAAACTTTGATCACCTTGGCTGATCTAGGGTCATGCCCGTGAACATTAATACCACTTTACCTCTTCAATAAGCTTAAACATCGGATTATTAAGAAGAAGACTGACATTGTCTTGGTTTGGTGACGGCACTCAAATATACACGTTGGATTGTTTAAAGACGTAGAAGTCCACATAGGAAAACTTAAACTATTAAATGACTTCTACGTGCTCGATATGAAAAAGGACTCCGAGACCCCTTTGCATGTAGGAAGAGGATATGGCCTTCCACCCAACGCGTTATAGATAGTACGATGGCTAAATTAGCAAGGTAGTGAGGAAGGAATCCTAGGTTGGTTTCAGTGTAAAAGGAGTAGACTTTAGGTGAGGAAGGAAGACTTATTGGAAACACTTAGGAAAAGGGGAATCTTATAAACCCAACCTAGTCGGGATGGAATAGGCGCAAAACCCTCTTATCATGCTAGGAAAGACTTCTTAGCCTGCCATTTGCCTGGAGAATGGGAAATTTCTAGAGATGTCGAGCTTAATCCTTTTAAGGACACCTTAGTGTTTAGGAGAATGGTAGAATTCCTTGGAGCCATACCTATTAACCTTAAGAATAACATGTGGGAATCTAAGGACCTAATTAAAAACCCAATTAACTGGGGCAAGCTACCCAAAACAGAGATGGAGCATGGCATGCCAAGATTAGACTAATTGACCACGATGGAGAGGAATTCACCAAAACACTACAATCAATCCCGACTACTAGGAAGCTCTCCAAAAGAGAAAATCCAAGAGAAATCATTGACTTGGACCACTTCTACGACACTTAACATGTGACTTCGAGTCTAGCTACAAGACTCGTTAATAAAGAAAAGCGCTTCTTGGGAGGCAACCCAATTTACTTTTCTCGCAAATTAGGAGTGTCATGTGTGTTTTAATTCTTTATAGTTTGTTTTATTATGTTTGAACTATATTGTAATCATGCTTTGTTTGTCTTTAACCTCGTCTTAATTTCAATCAAAGGTATTTTGCAAATAATAAGTGTAGGGGAATTTATCCGACTTTTGAGCCAAATTCAAACTTGTTTAATAAATTGTTTAGATTAATTCGCGTCAGTTTAGAGTCATATGATTGAATCGTTAAATCTCAGGTTTTATGCAGCTTTTTATATAGGAATTAACTTATGGAATCAAGTGCAGGAAATTTTTCATCAAAAACAAAAATTTCATTTTCACAAAACATGGAGACGGCGTCACAATTAACAAGCGATCGCTCTGTCCCACGACACCTGTGACGGGGTCACACCAACCCTGATGGCGTCAAACGCCCAGGTCCAGAAAACCAAAAGTTTTTAATTATTTTTGAAAATAAAACTTGCACAACATTTGAAATATGTAATATTCTTTTATAAACCTGCATAAAACCACGAGCTTAACAATTCTTTCATCCTATCTATCGAGTCGAACCCTAAATTCACATTGTATATTGGTAAAACGCACATTTTATGCTTGGTATAGTTGTCTTTGTCTTTGATTACATGTTATATTTGATGAGGAGAAGCTTGGAAGTTCTTAGGAAGTTTCATTGGATGATTCTCGGAGGACGATTTAACCAGTTATCGCATGTTTCTTCTCCATTATTGAGTAAACCAGGGGAGTACTAGTTTCTTTTCCTTGTTTTCTTTTCCCTTTATTCGTTTTAACGGGTACTTCTAGAGAACATTGGGGACAATGTTCAACTTAAGTGTAGGGGGAAAATAAGCCTTAGAAACTATTCTTTCATTTGTCATTTGCTTTGTCCTTAAAAAGATGGGTAATATATCGAAACATAGCATAAAAGGGTGATTTTTACCAAAAAATTTAAAAAAAATTGACACATACCAACCAAAATCGAGTATTATTAGCGTCCCATGGATAGGAATTTATATGACTAGCAGAAAAACCCTCAAAATTCCACCCCCACAATGTAAGGTTCGCCTTTATATATAATACTTTTAGCTTGTTCGAGTTAAAGAGTGAGCAATCATGTGTGTCTATTCCGTTATTACGGATGTGTATGTGTGGTTTTGTCGCCTTTTCTGGAACAATGGTATCGGTTATTTTAGGATTATGAGAGTGTACCGGTAGTATATTAAATTCTAGAACTTTTTTAGTGATGCATCCCGAGACCGCATAGTAAGTATTAGGATTTTCTTGATAAGAGGCATTAGGACTAACCCATGTTTTAAGCCTGTAATTGTTATGATGGTCACACCGATCATATAACTATCTCACATCCTTACCATGTACTCACCTTTAGTACAGGATACCCCTAGTACAACCCTCCGAGCCTATCATTTTTCACGCTTCTTGTAATTTTCTGGTGGATTCCAGATTATTAATGAAGAGCATTGTTACCCTTAAACCAATTGTTACACCCAAAAAGCTTTAGCCTACCTTGTATGTACTCGCCTTAGTACATTATTGTGTTTAACCCAAGTTAATTATTGAGTACACGGTTGCTAAGTCCTTATCTTTGTAAATACAGTTTTGGGACGATTAGGATTCATGGTAGTATTTATTTAACAGAAGAACGGGGAAGAAAAGTTAAGTCAATACCCCCATATGTTTTTCAAATGATCTCCATATTATTTTGATCCACCTCAAATCGGGTCAATCGTTAGATTATATATATCGAGCATGTAAAACCTCAAGTGTAGGGGTACGTATTATAAACCCCCATGTTGTATTATGTTATTTAAAAAAAAAAAAAAAGAGATAGATGTAGAGTTGTGTAGAGTTTGTATATCTTCGTCCAAGTCTTGGCTTAGCAACCAAACCAAAGTGTATT